>PVKS010051412.1:0-11164 GCA_004027875.1 Aplodontia rufa | reverse complement strand
AAAAAAAAAAAAAAAAAGGGGGGGATGGGTTTCTCCTGAGTTGTACCCAGGGCCTTCACACATTCTTCTTTGCAAGTTCAACACCCTATGCCCTATTTCCCCACTTCTCTCCCTCCCACAGAGTTCAGCTCAAATCTCACCTTTTCCCTTCCACTTCCCCCAGGCTACATTTGCCCAACAGGTGTCCTGGCTCTCACCCAGAATGAAGTCATTGACCACAAGGTGCAGGGTTCATGAAAAATCACAGTGACAGAGGGGGAAATCTATGCCAGTGGTCTTCTAACCTAATGAGTATTAAATTTACATCATGGGGCTGGAGCAGTGGCTCAGCGGTTACAGGGCTTCCTGGCAATGGGAGGAAGTGGGTTCAAACCCCAGCTCCACACACACAACAAAGTGTGAAGCAAAGAAAGCCATATTAAAAACTCAATAAAGCTGATTCTCTCTCTTCCTCTCCCTCTCCATCTCTCTCACTGTCCCTTTGTCTTTTACAAAGAAATTCACAGTGATGTTGTTGTACTGGGGATTGACCCCAGAGGTGCTTCACCATTAAGCCACATCCCCAAACCTTTTTATGTTTTCTTTTGAAAAATATAAAAAAGTTTTAAAAATTGTGGGCAATGAAAGAACAAATATATACATCTATTAATCCTTTACGTGCTGTGGTATTGGTGTGTCTTGTGCGTGGAGGTGGTATCTGTGTTGGTAAATCTGCATATACCAACAGATGTTGGGGACAGGAGCCAAATTCATGGTTGGGAAAAGGATTACCCAGTGGCCTGAACATTTCACCTGGATCTCAGATGGACATCAAAGTCAGCCCCTGCACTTCTCACTCCTCCAGCCTCTCCTCTGTCTGCCTAACCTCTGAGCACCCAGCCTCACCTCAAACCCTGTCTCCAACCCACCACATTCACCCCAGACAGGTGAATCCCATAGCCACTAGCAACCCCAGGTTCCGGTGCAAAGACATTTCACACTCACCAGTTCCCGCTCCCCAGCCCAGACCTGCTGCTGGTGCTCTGTCCCACAAGTTGCTTGGGATGGGGAGACAGGGAGGAACGAAAATGCCCAAAAGACTGGCTCATTTCTTTCTTGAGTCTGCCCACACGTCTGTTCTCTAAGGAAATCCTGACAATTTTACATTAAAATTGTCAGCATCTGTCACTCACCTTTCAGGAGTCCCTGGCAAGCATCCTGGTCTGACCCAGCATCCCCTCCTGTGGAGCCCACCCGCGGTGCCTTCCCCATGCTGACGCCAGAGGGCTCCAGATCCCTACCCAGCTCCCCTGCTCTTGCCCTAGGAACTCCAGGGCTCCAGGTTCCCTGAGTGTAGAAGAAGCTATTTTCTCTGTGGCCTCAAAGATCCTGCAGATATGGGACACTTTACCGGCATTCTGCCCTCACATGCTGCACTCTGTTCAGCTCCTGCTCACTGTGCCTCTGCCTCCTGCCCGCCAAGAAACCATCTGGCCCCAGGGCCCTTGCACCGGCCACTCCTCTGCCCAAACTGCTCTTCCACACATACCTCTGGGGTCTTAATTCAAATATCACCTTTCAGAGGCCTTGCTGACTACCCTGTCCAACAGACCACAGAAATGCACCTTCTCATTTTGTTAGAGTCCTTATCTGACAAAGATATTACTGAGTTATTTACAGGATAAATAATATGTCTTGGATTTGCTTTAAAAATACTCCAGGAGCCGGGCACAGGAGCCCACATCTGTAATCCCAGTGGCGTGGGAGGCTGAAGCAGGAGGATTGCAAGTTTAAGGACAGCCTCAGCGATTTACAGAGGCCCTAAGCAACTGAGTGAGACCTTGTCTCAAATTAAAATAATAAAAAGATCTGGGGATATAACTCAGTCGTAGAGCACCCCTGGTTTGATCCCTGGTATTGCTAAATAAATAAATACCATCCACCCCTCAAAAAAAAAATGACAACAAAACCCAATAAACAAAGAAAAGCAAGAATTAAGAATGGAAGAATGGCAAAATGGGGGCTGGAGCGGTGGCGCCACGGTTACGGCGTTTGCCTGGCATGCGCGAGTACATGGGTTCAAACCCCAGCACCCACATACGCAACTAAGTGTCAGAGCAACAAAAGCCATGTGAAAAGCTCAATAGAAATGGATTCTCTCTCTCTTTCTCTCTCTCTCTCTCTCTCAGTGTCCTTTTCTCTTTAAAAAAAAAAAAAAAAGAGGGGCTGGATATTAGCTCAGTGGCAGAGTGCTTGCCTAGCACTTGCAAGGCCCTGAGTTCGGTCCTTAGCCCTGAAAAAAAAAAAAAAAAAGATTAAAAAAAAAAAAAGAATGTCAAAATGCTGATAATTATAGACACTGGGCAACAGGTACCTAGCGTTCAGTATATGATTCTCTGCTTTCCTATGCACTTGTAAAATGCCAGAATAAAACGTTTATAAATAAAATAGCACGCACAGGGCTCAGTGGGAAAGCATCTGCCTAGCATGAGCAAGACCCTGGGCTCCATCCCCAGTACTGGAAAACATAAAGAAATAATAACAATAAGCACTTATGCTCTATATCTGACTATTTTCCTTCACCTTTTTTTTTTCTTTTTAGTACCAGGAATTGAACCCAGGGGTGTTTAGCCACTCGGCCACATCCCCAGCCCTTTTTATTTTGAGACAGGGTCTTGCTCAGTTGCTTAGGGCCTAAGTTGAGGAGGCTGGCCTCAAATTTACAATTCTCCAGCCTCAGCCTCTGTGATCCCAGGTGTGCGCCACCATGCCTGACTCCCCCACTGTGTTCTTAACACCCTCCCCACCACCACCACCACCACCACAGCAATTTGGAAGATTCTAGAAGGCTCCTAAGAAGGCTGAGCTATGTAGCCACCCTGGTAGCTTTTGCTTAATGGAAATATTTGTACCCATTCATTTTCCACCAAGATCCGGATCCTTTTGGAATCAGAAGAAACTAAAAATCAGAAAAAATTTTGCTTTTGGACACACAGTCCAATTTCAGGAGGCCTGTTGAGCTGGGGCCAGGGACCCCCAGTGCTTACCTTGGTCACAGTGTAAGTCCCCAGCAGGTTCAACTCCAGCAGTTGCCGGAATCCCTGGACAGAGGTCTCCTCCAGCCTCTGAAGGGGTGGGTCTGGTGGAGAATAGGAGTGAGCCCTGCACAGGAGGACAGGGAGGGAAGTGGACAAGGGACAGGGATCCCGGGGCCCTGGACAAACAACTTGAGAGAAGCCTCCAGGGCCACTGTCCCAAATGGCCAGTGCCTCTAGCCAGCCATGCTGCCAGCAGCTCTTTTAATATTTTTTTTAATTTTTCTTTTGTTTGTTTGTTTAAGAAAGAGGAATAGTGAGAGAGAGCGCAAGAGATCAGTTCCATTTATTTAGTTTTTCTTGTGGCTTTCGTGGCTTCAACACTTTGTTGCATACGTGGTGCTGGGGTTTGAACCCGCATCCTCTCACATGCCAGGCATGTGCCCTAACCGCTGAGCCAACACTCCAGCCCTCTTTTATTTTTATTTATGTGCCAGGGATTGAACCCAGAGGCACTCTACCACTGAGGTACACCTCCAGGCTTTCTAAAAAAAATTTTTAGTGAGGTTGGAGCGGTAGCTTGGCAGTTACAGTGCTTGCAAGGCTGTCGGTTCAAACCCCAGCACCAGGTACACAACGAAGTGAGGCCCAACAAAAGCCACATGAAAAACTAAATAAAATTGATTCTCTCTCTCTCACTGAGAAAAAGAAAAACGAGTTAATAGAGTATTTTGATATATTCAGAATATTTTTAATGTATGGTGTTTCAAAAGCATCACTTACACCAAAGAAATTAGGTCTCTAAATGCAGCCAAGAGATGGTGAATATAGCTGGCAAGGTGGCTCCTCCGCACTACAGCCTTCCTAGGCAATGCCAGGGCAATCCATGCAGTCTCTGAGCCTTGGTTTACCAACCTGGCACATCCTCAAGAAGCATGGTCATTAAATTGATGGTACTTTCCCCTAGAAGTCACCTGTAGCTAGACGTGGTGCCTATGCCTCTAAGCCCAGCCACTCTGGAGGCTGAGGCAGGAGGATCACAAGTGATAGGCAATGCCATTTTGAAACATTTCCTCCCTCTTAGAACAAGACCCACCTATCCCTGCACCCCTGACCCACCTATCCCTAAACCCCTGACTCACCTACCCTGAACCCCCTACCCACCTATCCCTGAACCCCTGACCCACCTATCCCTGAGTTCCTGACCCACCTATCCCTGAACCCCCAACCCACCTATTCCTGAGCCAACCTACTTATCCCTGAACCCCTGACCCACCTATTCCTGAACCCTCAACCCACCTATCCCTGAACCCCCAACCCACCTATCCCTGAGCCCCCGACCGACCTATCCCTGAGCCCCCAACCCACCTATCCCTGAGCCCCCGACCCACCTATCCTTGAACCCCTGACCCACCTATCCCTAAACCCCTGCCCACCTACAATACTCCACCACCATTACAAAGAAACTCTAAACACTCTATCACCATAAGAAAGGACCTTCCCTGACAACTCCCTAGCAAGTCACAATCCTCTTTTCCCTCACACCCTCATGTCTACCCCTAGTCTGTAAGGGGACAGGGGTTGCAGCCTCCACTGGGCCTCCCCTCCGCAGGTTTCTCCCAATAAACCTGTTACTGCTGAGCCACTGCTCCTCTCCTTTTCCTTTATCTCCTTCATTCTCTTCTTTCTTTACAAGTTCAAGGCCAGCCTCAGCAACTTAGTGAGGCCCTAAGCAACCTAGCAAGACCCTGTCTCAAAATAAAATATTAAAAGGGCTGGGGATGTGGCTCAGTGGTTAAGCACCCCGGGTTCGATTCCCAGTGAAGAAGGAGAAGGGGAAGGAGAAGGAGAAGGGGAAGGGGAAGGGGAAGGGGAAGGGGAGGAAGAAAAGAAGCCACCCTGGTGAAGTCCAGGAAACCATGCACCAGCAGGACACCTCCATTGTCATCGGCAGAGCTCAGGGCCGTCAGCGTAACTTCTAACATGGGCAAACTGAAGCCACCAGGCCACAGCTGTGTGCCTGAGGCAGTCACAGGAATTGTGGGGCTGAGCAGTTTACCTCCACTAACGATCCCAACACCCCATGGGACAACAGTGATGAGGAGGAAATTGATTCCCATTCTAGAGATGCGGAAACTGAGGCCTGCAGAGGCACAGAACTAGGGACACAGCAGGGAAGGAAGAGAGCCAGAATTTTGGGGTGTGTTGTTTGGTACTAGGGTTGAACCCAGGGACATTTAACCACTGAGCCACATCTCCAGGCCTTATTATTTGTTTATTTATTTATTTTGGGACAGGGCCTCGCTAAGTTGCTGAGGCTGGCTTTGAACTTGTGATCTTCCTGCTTCAGCCTCCCAAACTGCAGGGATTACAGGCAGCGCCACTGTGCAGGGCAAAAACCAGGGTTTAAGCCAAGGGCCTGAGGGCATCACAGCTGCACTGTCCTGTCCAACTGGACAGATAGCCAGATGCGGCAGGACAGAGACAGCAGGGGGCAGGGTGAGTTCGGAGCTAGGAGGGGGTGGCCACGGTGTGGAATGGCCCTCAGGCCTCACAACTCACGATAGCCCGCATTGTTGACCACACAATCCAGGCATCCAAACCGCCGGACGGTCTCAGAAATCAGGGTCTGAGTAGAAAGGAAAGGTCCCTTGCTGAGCGATATTGTGCCAGCCTCAGGGGAACCAAGGCCCCCAGAGCAAGGGGGTGCCCCTGGATTACCAGACATAATGGAGAGGAGACGTGCAGCCAGGGGACCCCAGACCAGTGGGAGCAGACCACACTGCAGCTGTCATGCCAGAAAGCTGGGGCAGCAGGGCACAGAGATCAGCAATAGGGAGCAGAGGGCAGACAACCCAGAGCTACTGACTGAAGGAGAAGCACGGAGAGCCAGAAGTGGAAGGGGAGTTTGTCACCGGAGACATGCCTGCCAGGTGTGAGCAGAACGTCAACTAGGAGATGAGAGAGGAGGCCTCTAGCAGCCCTGCGACAGGGCCAGCACAACCAGGGAAGAGCCCAAGGCTTTTGGGACAGGTAAGACTTAACCAGGAGGGGCTGGAGCGGTGGCTCAGCGGTTACAGCGCTTGCCTGGCATGCGCAAGTTTGCGAGTTCAAACCCCAGAACCCACGTATACAACCGAGTCTCGGAGCAACGAAAGCCATGTGAAAAACTAAATAAAAATTGCTTCTCCCTGTCTCTCTCTTTCACTGTCCCCTCTTTCTTTAAAAAAAAAAAAAAAAAGACTTGAGCAGGAGATAGAATGTGTAAACACCGAAGGGGACACAGCTAGAGAGAGAAGGCAGTTACCGGAGATGCGCTTACCCTCACATCTTCTTCCCGAGTCACATCACAGCGGATAAAGACAGCTCCAGGAAGCTGCTGCTCCAGGGCCTGGCCTCCTGACTCTGCAGGGAGAGAAGAGCTGAGGCCTGAACCCAGGGTTTGAGGGAGGAGGGCTGGGGTCTGGACTCCTGTGGTCTGAGGGAGGAGGGCTGGGCCTGAACCCCAGGGGTCTGAGGGAGGAGGTCTGGGGTCTGGATCCCTGGGGTCTGAGGGAAGTAGGGCTGAGGCCTGAAGCCCTGGGTGTGAGGGAGGAGGGCTGGGGACTGGATCCCTGGGGTCTGAGGGAGGAGGCCTGGGTCTGGTCCCCTGGGTCTGAGGGAGGAGGCCTGGGTCTGAACCCCTGGGTCTGAGGGAGGAGGCCTGGGTCTGGTCCCCTGGGTCTGAGGAATAAGGTACTGAGGTGAGATCTGGGGCCCTCACTCACCATCCTTGTCGCAGATAACCACTTGGGCCCCACTGTCAGCTGGGAAAAGGAGAGATCATGTCATGGCCCCACAGACCTTGGTCAAGGCCTTTGCTTCCCCCTTGTGGCCACTCCCTGCTCCAAACTCGTGACCCCAGTCTCATGATGATCCCCTAGAACAAAGGGCTGTCTTACTTTAACACATCCCTCTTTTCCCCTCCAGGTGCCTGTTGGGGCTCACAAGGCCCCACTTATGGATTCCAGAGTAAATTCTGTAACCTGCAAAGACATATTCCCAAAACCACCCCTTGGCAGCTACAGTAACAGAACCAGAACCAGAAAAGGGGGGGGGGGGGTAACTGCTTTTGGAGACACTGCCAAATGGGGCCTTGGCCATCACTGTGCATCTTTCCTTATTGCAAATTGACTTTTATAAGAAAAGAATCGGGAGTGGAGTTTTTTCTCCCCCCTCCCCACCCCTGCCCAAATTAACTTCCTCTTTCCCTCCATCCCTCCGACTTAGGATCCAAAGTGCAATATTCCTGACCTTCAGCCCACTGCACATCTAAGCTAGGATGCAATTTATCCATTCCCTCCTCCCTCTTACCCAACAATTTAAGATTCTCCAAGTCCCAGGACCCAGTTCCTGGCTACCTCAGACTCCTACTCACCAAAGGCTCTTACGATCCCAGCTCCGATGCCACGCCCGCCCCCTGTCACGATCACCACCTTCCCGGCATAGCGCGTTCCTGCAGCCATTCCAGGTCAATCTGTCTCTTCCACTCACTCTGAGTGGCTTTCCACGTCTGAAGTTCAGTGAAGCAGTGGGATCAAACCATAAATAGGGGCTAGTTCCTGGAAGCCTGACCTAGAGGGCTGTTGCCAGGAAATCCAGGGACCTGGGAATTGGGCCCCAGACCCCTCTTTCCCCCATACCCAGGAATTCAGCCACAGCTCCGACCTTCCTCCTTCAGTCCCCAGAATCCAGGCCCCAGTCCTTCCAGCCCCAAACCCAACATTCCTGACCTCCAGCCCTCTGCACATCTAAGCTAGGACTCAATTTATCCATTCCCTCCTCCCTCAGACCCAACAATTTAAGATTCTCCAAGTCCCAGGACCCAGTTCCTTACTGCCTCAGGACGCAGACACCACGACTCCTGCTCTGCTCCTCAGAGACCCCAGTGTCACAACCTCAAACAGACAGAAACTATTGACTAAAAGTTCAAAGTTTTAATGCAAATTTGGACACTGTTGGGGAAAACCAAACATTGGCTGTAGAAACCACGCCCCGCCCAGGTAGGAATTTGACCACGCCCCGAGGTTCCCTCATAGGCCCCAGGTCTCCATGCCGATCGTCCAGGCCACGCCCCCACGCTCCGATTGGCTGCCGTATTTGGGCGAGTCAGAAGCTGGACTGCAGTAACGTGACCCTCAGAGGCCACGCCCCCTCCTCTTGGGTCTGGGCGGCCGGGGATGTCCCAGAGTCCCACGTGGGCTCCCAGTGGGCGGGGCCTCCACCGCGCTCACTACCACCGCGTGAGAATCCCGTGGAACCGGAATGAGTCACTGGAGAGCACCTCGGGTGTGAGGTCACCTGGGGCGCCGGGTCCGACGGAGGCGGCGGCGCAGGGGGGAGAGGATCTCTCGGGGAGTCCGTATTTCCACCTGGAGAGGCTGCGCGGGAGATGGCAAACTTTGCGACTCAGAACTCCAGATTTCCAGACTGTCCTCTCTCAGACCCAGGAGACCAACCCCAGCCCTGCTCCCTCACACCCAAGGGTCCATGCCCACAACCCCTCCTCCCTCAGACCCAGGATTCTATTTCTGATACTCTGGTGCCAGCCTCCCAGCCTCCTCCCCAGCTCCCTTCTCTCTAACGTTCCTCATCCTGGTCCCCTCCTGCCTGGGACCTAGAACTTCCAATCCCTGCCCTGCTCTTTCTTCTCCACAGCAGTGATTTCCCACAGGCTCCCACGCCTCCCCTCTCAGAGCCTAGGAGTCGTGCCTCAAGCTCCCCCTTCCCTAAAACCCAGGTGTCCAGTTCCCCTACCCCTCACCTGTCATCATTCTGTGCCACTGCGACGCCTCGGTGGCCAGGGCTTGGGAGAGGCTAAGGACCCGCTCCCGATGGCCTTCGGAAGTCGGTATATAAGGGGTGGTGTTCCTAGGACTGGAAAAAAGAGAAGATGAGCGCGTATTGGGAGGGGGGCGCCTGTCCTTCTGGGAGTTACGGTCCCTAGCACGGGCCCCTAAACGACTTTAGACCCAGTTCTCGTGCGTAGTGGACCATTTAGTGCAATCTAGCATCAGTTGTGCAGCAATCCTGAATGTTTGAATGTGCATGCAGGGGGCGGGTCTGAGAGTTCTGAAACTGCAGTTCTCACTACATCAGAGCTTCCTAGTTTTGTTTCAGAAGCGGTAGAAACTCAAGAGGTTCTAAAAGTTTTGCCTCTTGCAATTCGGTACTCAGGAAACTCTCATAATGATGCGACCCAACTCCCATTTTGCAAATTGATTTCCCTATTCCCTTCATCCACCCTCCAGTTCCTTACCTACTCCAGGACCCTGAGCTTCTGAGCCATTTTGCAGCTCCTAGGACAGACTGGAAAGGAATTGGGGCATTAGAATCCTGACCTGGACACCCTACTTGGCATTTTGCAGGTGAAGTAGAGGAGGCACAGAGATGTTATGAAATTGCCCAATGGCACCAAAAGTGCTTAACTTCACCTGTGCTGATCATCAGTGAGGGCTAAGAAAGCCAACAAATGGGCTGGCATGGTGGCTCAGCATTTACAGCACTTGCCTGGCATGTGCGAGTACATGAGTTCATGAGTTTGAACCCTAGCACCACGTACACAACGAAGTCTCGGAGCATTGAAGGCCACATGAAAAACTAAATAAAATCGTTTCTCTCATGCGCATGCTCTCTCTCTCTCTCTCTCTCTCTCTCTGTCCCTCTCTTTTTTAAAAAAAAAGAAAGAAAGAAAGCCCATGCATGCATGCATGCACATTCAAACACACACACACACACCCCACTTTCCTAATCCTCCCATGAAAGCCTAAACTGAGACCACTCAGAGAGATGTAAGATACTCTGATCTTCAGGTCTGGAACTTCTCCCTATTGAAATAATGTGAATAACTGGGTGAGGTGATGCACACCTGTAATCCCAGCAACTCAAGAGGCTGAGGCAGAAGGATCACAAGTTCCAGCTCAGCCTCAGCGATTTATTGAGGTCCTCAGCAACTGAGCAAGACCCTGTCTTAAAATTAAAATAAATAACTAAACAAACAATCTGGGGATGTAGCTCAGTGGTAAAGTGCCCGTGGGTTCAATCCCCAATACATCAGTGTGTGTGTGTGTGTGTGTGTATACACAAATATACATATATATGTACACAAATATATAAAATCCCCAATGCCAATATGTATAAAATATAAATTTGAAAGTGCTGGGGATATATCTCAGAGGAAGAGTTCAAGCCTAGCATAAACAAGGTTTCCGGTTCCATCCTCAGTACTGACCAAAAAAAAAAAAAAGGGGGGGGATAAAACAACTTCCTAGGGGCTGGAGCGGTGGAGTGGTGGCTTGGTGGTTATGGTGCTTGCCTGGCATGCACGAGTATGCAGGTTTGAACCCAAGCACCACATACACAACGAAGTGTGGGAGCAATGAAAGCCACTTGAAAAACTAAATAAAATTGGTGGAGTTGCAGACTGGTACAGCCCATCTGGAAAGCAGTGTGGAGAATCCTCAAAAAACTAGGGATGAGCCCACCATACGACCCTGCTATTCCACTCCTGGGTATCTTTCCAGCGGATTTAGAATCAGCACATTATAGTGACACAGCAATATCTATGTTCATAGCAGCTCAATTTACCATTGCTAGACTATGGAAACAACCAAGATGTCCCTCACTGGATGAATGGATCCAAAAACTGTGGTACATATATACCATGGAATTTCACACAGCAATTAGAAACAATGACATTGCAGCCTTTGAAGGTAAATGGATGGCTATGGAAGAAATTATGCTGAGTGAAATCAGCTTAACCCAAAGATCCAAGGGTCGAATGTCTCCACTCATCTATGGAGGTTGGAACTAGAACCTGGCCATTGAGAAAGGTGGATTATCATGTGTTAAATCCAGATAAGGTGTAATGTTATACAGCCTAATACTTTTTTAGAGATATTGTGGGTAAGGGAAGGGAGGGATACAGGTGGGAAATTGTGGGGGCACTCCTGGGGGTAAATCTAGTATCCAGAAACTATACACATTTTATATTATTTTGTTAAAAATTTGTATGGTTGTTCAAAAATTAAAATAAAAAAACTAAATAAAATTGGTTCTCTTAAAAAAAAAAAAAACTTTCCTAGTTGAATTTTTTTCCTTTTGACAACACA
>PVKS010051411.1:0-11153 GCA_004027875.1 Aplodontia rufa | reverse complement strand
TATGGTTGATCAAAAAATAAAAAAAATAAAAAACCAAGTTCCAACTATATGCTGCTTGCAAGACAATCAATTCATAGGCAAGGATTACCAGACTAAAAGTAAAAGAATGGAAAAAATATTCTGTGCAAATGGAGTCCAAAAGTAAAGCAGGAGTAGTTATTTTCAGGTCTGATAAAGCAAATTTCAAGCAAAAGTTAATCAGAAGAGACAAAGAAAGGCACTACATACAGGTAAAGGAAACAGTTCAATGAAAAGATATAGCCATAGCAAATATACATGCCCAAGTCAGTGCACTTAATTACATAAAAAATACTTTATGGCAAAAATCCAAGATAGACTGCAATACTGTAATACTGGGTGATTTCAGCACATTCTTATCACCAATAGACAGATCATCCAAATATAAAATCAATAAAGATATTTCTGACCTAAATAGCACTATGAATCAAATGAACCTAATAGACTTCTACTGAATATTTCACCCCAAAGCATCTGAATTTACTATCTTCTCAGCAGTTCATAGAACCTTTTCCAAAATAGACCATATTCTAAGTTACAAAAACTCTTAGTAAATACAAAAAATATATATAATCCCATGTATCTATTGGATCACAATGGAATGAAACTAGAAATCAACAGCAGGAAACATTATGGATAGGCTGGAGCACTTGCCTGGCAAGTGCGAGGACACGGATTCGAACCCCAGCACTATGTATACAACAAAGTGTTAGAACAACAAAAGTCATATGAAAAACTAAATAAAATTGATTCTCTGTCTCTCACTGTCCCGCTCTCTCTTTTAAAAAAGAAAAAGAAAGAAAGAAAAAATTATTGAAACCATGTAAACAAATGGACATTGAACAATATATATTTTTTTAAAAAAGAAAGAGGGACAGTGAGAGAGAAAGAATCAACTTTATTTAGTTTTTCATGTGGCTTTGGTTGCTCCAACACTTCGCTGTGTACACTGTGTACGTGGCGCTGGGGTTCTAACCTGTAGGGCAAGTGCCGTAACTGTTGAGTCACCACTCCAGCCCAACAATACGCTTTTTTTTTTTTAAAGAGAGAGAGGGACAATGAGAGAGAGATAAAGAAAGAATCAATTTTTTTTTTCTCCAGCCTCTACAGATGAATGAAGACTTTTTGGTAATCTTATTTTTTTATTATTTAATTTTTTAATTTTTGAACAACCATACAAATTTTTAACAAAATAATATAAAATGTGTATATATTCTGGATATTGCAATTAGAAACAATGATATTGCAGCCTTTGAAGGTAAATGGATGGCTATGGAAAAGATCATGCTGAGTAAAATCAGCTTAACCCAGAGAACTAAGGGTCGATTGTCTCTACTCATCTGTGGAGGTGGGGACTAGACCCTGGACAGTGAGAAAGTTGGTCTATTAGCATGTGTTAAATCCACATAAGATGTAATGTTTTACAACCTAATACTTTTTTTTAGAGATATTGTGGGAAGGGGAAGGGCGGGATAAGGGAGGGTAATTGGGGGGGGGCACTCCTGGGGGTAACTGCAATATCCAGAAATAATTAATTTTATTTAGTTTTTCATGTAGCTTTAATTGCTCCAACACTTTGCTGTGTACATGGTGCTGGGGTTTGAACCCATGTCCTTATACATGCTAGGCAAGCACTGTAACCACCGAACCATTGGTCCAGTCCCCAATAATACATTTTTTTAAAGAGAGAGGGACAGTGAGAGAGAGAGAGAAGAAGAATAAATTTTATTCAGTTTTTCATGGACTTTTATTGCTCAGACACTTCATTGTGTACGTGGGGCTGGGGTTTGAACCCATGTACTTGCACTTGCAAGGCAAGCGCTGTAACTGCTGAGCCACTGCTCCAGCCCCCCAATAATACATTTTTAAATGAAGAATGGATCACAGAAGAAATGACAGACAAAAATCAAGACATCCTTATAAACAAAGGGGAACAGAGATATAACAAATCAAAATTTTGGGGACAGTATGAAAGCAGTTATAAGAGGAAAATTTATAGTGTTGAGTGCCTACATTTTTTTTTTAAATAGAGAGGCCCCAAATAAATAAACTTCACCTCAAGACCTTAGAAAAGGAATAACAAACTAATTACAAAATCAGTAGAAGACAGGAAATAATTTAGATCAGAGCTGAAATTAATGATTGAAAACAAAAAACAAACACACTGGATCAATGCAACAAAGAGTTGACTCTCTGAAATCAAGATGATTGATAAACCCTTAGCCAAATTAACCAAAAGAAAAAAGAAGACAAAATCAACAAAATTAAAGATGAAAAAGGAGCTATTACCACAGACACTGCTGAAATCCAGAGGACCATTGTAAACTACTTTGAAACTTTATACTTCAATAAAGTAGAAAATCTAGACGACATTGACAAATTTTTACACACATGACCTGCCCAAATTGAACCAGGAAGATACAGAAAACCTAAACAGGCCAATATGAAGTAAAGAAATTGAAACAACAATTAAAAGCCTTCCAAAAAGAAAATCCCAGAACCAGATGGATGTTCATCTGAGTTCCACCAGATCTTTAAAATGGTACTTACATTAGTCTTTCTCAAATTATTCCATGAAATTTAAAGGGTGGGAACATTCCCAAATACATTTTATGAAGCCAGTAGAACTCTAATACCAAAACCAGACAAAGACATATCAAGGAAAGAAAACTATAGACAAATATCCCTGATGAACACAGACACAAAAATCCTTAATAAAATCTTAGCAAACCATATTCAATAACACATCAAGAAGATAATATGCCATGATCATGTGGTAATACCAGGGATGCAGGGTTGATTCAACATAAGCAAATCAATAAATGTAATTCACCAGATAAATACAATCAAGAAAAAGAATCATACAATCATTTCAATAGATACAGAAATGGTCTTTGATAAAATCCAGCACCCATTCATATTGAAATGCTGGACAAAATATAAAGAACTTGCCTCAAACATTGTAAAGGCTATGTATGACAAACCCAAACCCAACATTATACTGAATGAAGAGAAACTGAAAGCATTTCCATTAAAATCAGGAACAAGACAAGAATGTTCAGTCTCACCACTTCTAGTCAATATACTTCTTGAAACTCTAGCCAGACCATCAGGCAAGAGAAGGAAATTAAAGGGATACAAGTAGGAAAAAAAGAACTCAAATTATCTCTGTTTGCTGATGAAATGATCTTATATCTAGAAGACCCAAAAACTCCAACAGAACATTTTAAGAATTGATAAATGAATTTAACAAAGTAGTAGGATCAACATTCATTATTCAATAACTTTTGTGTGGTCTAACAGTGATTCTGTTAGAAAGGAAATCAGGAAAACCATACCTTTCACAATACGTAAAAAATAAATTTTTTGGGAATCAATCTAACCAAGGAGGTAAAAGAGTTCTAAAATGAAAACTATAGAACAATGAAGAAAGAAACAGAAGAAGTCCTTAGAAGATAGAAAGACCTCACATGTTGCTGGATAGGCAGAATCAATATTGTCAAAAATGGCCATGCTACCAAAAACACTGTACAGATTCAATGCAATCCCCATCAAAAAACCAATGACATTCTTCATAAAAGTAGAATAAAGCCTTAAAATCATTATTAAAAATAAGAGACACAGAATAGCCAAACCAATCCCAAGCAAAAAGGACGATGCTGGAGACATCAAAATACCAGACCTCAAATTATACTACAGAGCTACAGTAACAAAAACTGCCTGGTATTAGCATAAAATGAACATGAAAACCAAATGGAATAGAATAGAAGACAGAAAGACAAACTCATATACTTACAGTCATCTGATACTTTACAAGGATGCCCAAAATCTATGTTGGGGACAAGATAATCTTTTTAACAAATAAGACTAGGAAAACTGGATGTCTATATGAAACTAGCTCTCTGTCTCTTACCCTGTACAAATGTCAAATCAGAGTGGATCAAAGACTTGGGAATTAGACCATAAAATTTGCAACTGCTAGAAATAAACATACGGTCAATACTCCATCAAATTGGTACCAGTACCAACTTTCTTAACAAGACCCCTAGAGCTCAAGAAATAAAATCAAGAATCAATAAGTGGAGTAAAATTGAACTAAAAAGCTTCCATATTGCAAAGGAAGCAATTAATAGCATGAAAAGGGAGCCTATAGAATGGGAGGAAATCTTTGCTAGCTACTCCTCTGGAAGGGGATTAATATCCAGAATATGTAACGTACTCACCAAAATCAAAAAGAAAAAGAAACAAAGAAAAACAAATAACTGAATCAACAAATGGACAAAATAACTAAACGTACATTTCTCAAGAACTGAAACACAAATGCCCTACAAATGTATGAAAGTCTTTAACATCTCTAGCAATCATGGAAATGCAAAACAAAACTACACTAAGATTTCATCTCATATCAGTCAGAATGGCCATTACCAATAATATAAATAATAATAAATGCTGCCAGGGATGTGAGTAAATAGGTACCCTCATACATTATTGGTGGGACTGCAAACTCGTACAGACACTCTGAAAAGCAGTGTGGAGACTCCTCCAAAAACTAGGGCTGGAATTACTTTATGACACAGCTAACCCACTCCTGGGGATTTATCCAAAATAACTAAAATCAGTATATCAATGTTTGTAGTAGTACATCTCACAATAGCCAAATTATGGAATCAGTAAAATGCCTATCAATAGATGAATGGAATAAGAAAATATGGTATCTATACACAATGGAGTTTTACTCAGCCACAAAGAAGAAATTACGGCATTTGCTAGTAAATGAATCAAGCTAGATAAAAATAAGGAAAAAAGTGAGGGGATCAGATATCAAGAAGATATGGGGAAGATCCATGGAGTAGTAGAAGGAGATTGAGAAGGAAGGAGGAGGGACAGCAAAAGGGAGGAAATGTGGAATGTATTTAACAAAATCATGCTATGTGCACATATAAACTTAACACAGAGAATTCCACCTTCATGTATATGTAGAAAACACCAATCAAAAATAAATAAATAGGGGCTGGAGCGGTGGCTCAGAAGTTTCGGCGCTTGCCTGGCAAGCACAAGGACCCAGGTTCAAACCCCAGCACCACGTCCACAACTAAGTGTTAGAGCAACTAAGGCCATGTGAAAAACTAAATAAAGTTTTTTCTCCCTTTCTCTGTCTCTCTCACTGTCCCTCTCTTTTGAAAATAAATAAATAAATAAATAATAAATAGATAAGTGCATGGAGGATCAATAGAGTAGTGGAAGGGGAATAGGGGGAATGAGGAGGGAACGGAAATGGGAAGAGGAATGGGGACTAAAATGTTGCAAACCAAATTCCATGCATGTAAAATTTTATCTAAATAAACCCAACTACTATGTGTAATATAACACTCTAATAAAAAAGCAACCATAGCTCTAACAAATTGTTAAGGGATACAAATTATAAAAAATAATTGTGAATTTTCACATCAAAATCATAAAAGGGAGAGGGAGAGGGAGTGAAGTCATCGAGTTTCTTATGTGATTAAATGCAAGTTAATTATCAGTTTAAAGTAGCCTGTTTTAAGGATATTTTATGTAAGCTTCATGGTAAAAGAAAAACCTATAGAAGTTGCATGAAGACTTAAAATGATTCAAACTGTAAATCAGAGAAAACCATTAAACTGCAAATGATGACAACAAGAAAGAAAAAAAGGACCTACAGAACAATCAAACAACAAGTGGAATAAAGAATCTTTAAATCTGTATAAAACCACAAAATTTTTATGGAACTTAGTACCATTTGGCTACAAACATACACTATTCTTGAAGACAAGGGAAAAAGGACCCCTAGGATCATTCAGAGATCATCAGATGTGCCACTCCTACCACAGGCCCAAAGTGAACAGGACTGAGGGACAGGTTGACCTCAACCTCAATTTCTTTTTAGATTTATATAACATAGTATTAATTTTGACATAGTTATAAAATTATGGAACATGATTTGTTGTAATTTTGTCCTCAATACTTCTATTTTCCCTCCCCTCCTCACCCCCTGCAATTCCTTTCCCTCTACTATGTTGATTTTTCTACTATTTACTTTAGTCCCTCGTGGATATGCATGATTGTAACATTCACTGTGGTATATTCATATATGTACATAGGAAAGTTAGGTCAGATTTATTCTACTTCTCTTCCCTTGTCCTGACCTTCCTCTCTCTCCCTTAATCCCTTTTGTCTATTCCACTGATTTTTCTATTTTGATAGATTTTCCCCCTCTCCTCCCCCTACCCATTTCCTTACTTTGAACTAGCTTCTACATATCAGAGAAAACATTTGACCTTCGATTTTTTGGGTCTGACTTATTTCACTTAAGATAATGTTGTCCAGTTCCATACATTTATTGGAATATGCCACGATTTCATTCTTATTCATTCCATTATGTATATATTACAACATTTTCTTTATCCATTCATCTGTTGAAGGACCCCTAGTTTGGTTCCATAACTTGCCGATTGTGAATTGTGGTACTATAAACATTGATGTGGCCACATCCTTATAATATGTTTATTTTAGATCTTTTGAATATATACCAAGGAGTGGGATAGCTGAGTCATAAGATGATTCCATTCCTAGTTTTGAGGAATCTCCATATTGCTTTTCACAGTGGTTGTACTAATTTGCAGTACCACCAATGTATGAGCATACCACAAACTTACCAACACTTATTATTGTTTGCATTCTTAACAAGTGAGAAGTACTCTCAATTTAGATTTGATTTGCATTTCCCTGATTACTAGAGATGTTGAACATTTTTTCATATGTTTGTTAGTCATTTGTATTTCTTTTTTTTCCAAGTAGTATCTGTTTAGTTCTTTTGCCCTTTTATTAATTGGGTTATTTGATTTTTTGGCATTAAGTTTTTCGAGTTCTTTATGTATTCTGAATATTAATGCCCTGAGGAGCAAGTGGCAAAGATCCCCAAATCTGTAGGCTCTCTCTTCACGCTCTTGTTTCCTTTACTGTGATGAAGCTTTTTAATGATATCATCCCACTTGTTGATTTTTTATTTTATTTCTTATGCTTTCAGAGTCTTGTTAAAGAAGTAGGTTCCTATGCTGATATGTTGGAGTGTTGGGCCTACATTTTCTTCTAACAGTTGCAGAATTTCTGGTCTAATTCCTAGGTTTTGACTTTTGTGCAGGGTGAGAGATAGGGGTCAAATTTCAATTTCTACATACGAATTTCCAGTTTTCCCAGCACCATTTGTTAAAAGACTATTTTTCCTCCAACATATATGTATTTGGCATCTTTGTCTAGTATCAAATAACTAATTATCTGAGTTTCTCTCTGTGTCATCTATTCTATTCCATTGGTCTTCATGTCTGTTTTTGGTACCAATACCATACTGTTTTTGTTGCTACAGTTTTGTTGTATAATTTGAGGTCTGGTATTGTGATGCCTCCAGCATTGTTCTTTTTGCTCAGGATTACTTTGACTATTTTATCTCTCTTGAGTTTTTTTCAAATGGATTTTAGAAATGCTTTTTCTAGTTCTGTCAAGAATATCATCGATATTTTGATAAGGATTGCACTGACTTTGTATAATGCTTTTTGTAGTGTGGCTATTTTGATGATATTAATTCTGCCTATCCAGGAACATGGGAGGTCTTTCCATCTTCTGAGATCTTCTTGAATTTTATTCCTCATTGTTCTATAGTTTTCACTGTAGAGGTCCTACACCTCTTTAGTTAGATTAGTTCCCAAGAATTTTATTTCATTTTTTGAGATTATTCTGAATGGAATAGTCTTCCTAAATTCTTTTTCAGCATGTTCATTATTAGAGTATAGGAAAGTAATTGATTTATGTTGATCTTGTATCCTACAACTTTACTAAATTTATCAGTTCTAGGAGTCTTCTGTTGGAGTATTTTGGGTCTTCTAAATATAGGATTGTGTTATCACTAAACAGAGATAATTTGAGCTCTTCTTTTCCTATTTGTATCCTGTTAATTTCTTTCTATTGTTTGATTGCTCCGTAGAGTTTCAGGGACTACGTTGAATAGGAGTGGTAAGGATGGGTATCCTCAAACTCAATTTCAAAGGGTGAGGCAAATGCCTAGCAGAGCTGTTGGGGTGGAGCCAGCTAAGCAGAGTCCTGGGGGGTCATCACCCCTGCCCCAGCAAATAACCATAGCATGGATGGGGACAGTGCAGAGAGATGCAGAATTGGCCATGGCCTCTAATCTGTGGGGTGACATTGCTACACAGTTGATGTAGAAGGCTGAGAACTCCAACTTAGTGGGCCTGGAAGGTGGATTCTCTGGCCTAGTGTGTTTGGAATGAGAGACTGACATACCAGTGGGTACAAAAGTCAGGGAATAAGCCAAAAAGGGTTATTCTTGAGACTTAAGATCTCATTTAGCTTGCCTTATTAGGTTTTGCACTTGCTCAGAACCCATTACCCCTTCCTTCTTTCCCCTTTATCCATTTTAGAATGGGAATGTCTATTCTATGCCTGTCCCACCATTGTGTTTTGGAAGCACATAACTTATTTGACTGTACAGGTTCACAAATGGAAAACAATCTTGCTTCAGAATGTCTCACCCCTATCTGACTTAAAATGATATTCAGATGATATTTCGAACTTTAGACATTGGAATTAATGCTGGAATGAGGTAAGATTTATTTTGCATGTTAGGAGAACATGAATTCTGATGCAATAATGTCAGATTGTCATGGACTGAATTTGTGTCCCTCTAAATTCATATACTGTTAGACTAACCCACAATATGATGGTTGTAGGAAGTGTTGGAGCCCTCATTAATTTGATTAAAGCTCTAATAAAAGGAACCCCAGAGAGCTCTCTTGCTCTTTTTTTCTGTCATATAAGGGCACAATGGGAAGTCAGCTATCTATGAACCAGGAAATGGGCCCTCACCAGACAGAATCTGCCAGTACCTTGATCTTGATCTCCCCATCCTCTAGAAGTATAGGAAATAAATGTTGTTTAAGTCAACCAGTTTATGATATTTTTGTTATAGCAGCTGGAACTACCTAAAGCATTGCTGTTCTATGGCATCTAAGGCTATTATCCCCCATTTCCTCAATCCCTTTTGGAATAATCCAGAACTCAGATATGTAATTTAATTATTTTCATATTAGTTAAATGAGATCCTGTTAGTCCAGGTGTTTTGTAAACTCTAAAATACTATGCAAATGTAGGGGTTTGGCAATATTACATGTCTGAAACATGCATAAAAGTCTCAGGTGATATATCCCATAAAGTACAAAATTTACTGAAAATGTAACTTCTTGAAGAAATCCTGTTTGGAATATCTTATATGATGAAAGGTTCAGTTCAGATAAAACCAAGTCAGTGATTTTGCTACAATGTGAACTCAACTGCTCAGTTTTATCAAGATTTGGGTAACAGTAAACTGTTACGTCCTCCTAAGGTGGCCATTGATAAGGTAATCATATTGTCCAAGTCAGGACACTTTTTTAAGAGAGGGAGATGGAGAAGGAGAGGGGGAGACAGAATCAATTTTATTAGTTTTTTATGACTTTCATTGCTTACGCACTTCGTCCATGTACATGGTGCTGGGGTTTGAACCTGGGTCCTTTTGCATGCCAGGCAAGCGCCGAACCCGCTGAGCCACTGCTCCAGCCCCAAATCAGAACACTTTTAACTGAAAGGGGGAGCTATTAATAATTATTTGGGAACAAATGTAAAACAGATTCATCCTGGGAAAACCTCTAGGCATGGAGAGACACTGTGTGTGAGCTAGAGTCTTTTAGTCACTTTGAATCTTTTTATTGATGTATACAATTCAGTTGTCTAGCTTAGTATTCTTAGTCTATAATCACAAAGGATGTGGATTAGAGGAGAGAATGAAGAATATTATTTAGGCAGAATTGAAGATGTGTTTCTAAGAACATAGGTAAAGACTTAGAAGAGCTAAGACTCAATTTTGCCAGAATCAACTGTGATTTCAGGCAAGGCAACTGAACCTCTGAGGCTCAGTTTTATCATCTGCTTGGTCAAATCTTGGAATGCGGCAGCTCATCTAGTTCACCCAACTGAAAAATTAATTTTCTATATAATATCCTGACAAGTAGTTGTTCAAATAGTTTGCTCATATTATAATACTTTCAATGATGGGAAGCTTTCTACTCAAGAGGCAGCCAATTCAATTACTGCAGGCACAGTGAATGTTAGAAAGTTCTTTCTTCTACTAGGCCAAAGCCTTTAAAAACATTAAGATTTAGAGCCTTTAGAGCATTGAATGGCCTCTGTTGCAATAAACTTATTTCCTTGTCTTTGGAAGGGTTCAAATAAAGGCTTTATTACTAATGATTTCCAGATGCTGTAGAATCTAGAATCTGAAGTCTAGATGACTTTTTTTTAATTAGAGCTTTACAGTTATACATAGTAGTTGGGATAATCCTGACAAACTCATACATGCATGGAAATTGATTTCAGTTCATGATCCCCCATTTTCCCTTCCCTTTTTTCCTCGTACACTTCCTCCTCTTTCCACTTCTCCTTCCTCAGTCATATCGATGTTTATAGCAGCACAATTCACAACACCTAAATTATGGACTCAAACCAGATGCATATGCCTATCATTAGATGAATGGATTAAGAAACTGTGATATATATATATATACACACATATATACATATATATGTGTATATATATATATATATATATACACATACATTCATTCTGCTAAACTTTTAAAAAATGAAATTGTGGCATTTGCTGGTAAATGGATAGAAATAGAGAATATCATGCTAAGTCAAATTAGCCAAACTAAAAAACTCAAAGGTCGAATGTTTTCTCTCATATGTGGGAAAGGGAAGGTAAGATTGCATAAATAGCCTAGAAGACTTTTAAGGTCCATTTCTCTTTCCATAGTCAGTGGTTCCATGACACTTCATTAAAAAGAACTAACCTTTTAATCAAGGCTTCCAAGTAGCTCCTTATTTCCAATTTTCTCCTTTCTATTCTTTAAATTCCCAAGTGTCAAACCTTTCACCTGTATGTGACTCCTCTCTCTCCTTTGACATTCCCTCCCTCCTTCGACATTCCCTCCCTCCTTACCTCCCTCCCTTTCTTTCTTTCTTCTCTTTTTTCTCCCTTTCTTCTTCTTTCTTTTTTCTTTTTCAGG
>PVKS010051410.1:0-11153 GCA_004027875.1 Aplodontia rufa | reverse complement strand
CTCCTATGGCGCATGCTGTAAAATCAAAATTAAATGAATGGGATGCAATCAAACTAAAAAGCTTCTGCACAGCTAAAGATATAGTCGAGAGCATCAACAGAGAACCTACAGAATGGGAGAAAATTTTTGCCTGCTATACCTCGGACAGAGGGCTAATATCCAGAATATATAGGGAACTCAAGAAACTAAAATCCAAACTAGCAAATGTGATTTCTGCTGCTATCCCAATATATCCCTTAAATTGTTCGTAAATAAATTAGATCATTACCTAAATGATATGGACGGGGAGTCCTAGAGCTTGTACACATTGGCCCAAGATTCAGGAATTGGGATTCAAGTTCCACCCATCCATTTACCAGCTGTGTGACCTTGACCAAGTACATTAAGTACATTGACCTAAGCATCATTTTTCTCACTCCTGAATAATGGGAATAATACGATTGCCTGTGGCCTGGTGTTCTTGTGTGGACTGGACAATGAAAGTGAACTGTTTAGTACAATCTTTGGCACATCTAAGTGCCTTGAAATTATTAAGCTGGTTAAGATCCTCTGTATAGAAGCTTTTTTTTTTTTTCTGCCAAACCCAGTCACCTATAAATAGGGACTAGAAAACTGGTAGATTGTAAATCTGAGAAGCAAAGCTGGCCTGGTTAGAACTCTGTACAGTGACTTCCTTGAAGGTAATCCTTTCCCACTGAACCCATAGACTGACTATAATTTATAGTTGGTAAGTGAAGACATTGTAAAGCTTTGATCTGTGTTCAAGAAGCCTTAACATTTTAAATTCTAAGGAGAACGCATTTTATGTAACAAACACAAATGTCATACTGGAAACTAAAACGGTACGGTATCACTTATTCATGTTAAATAATTTAAAGACATCCTAAACTGAAGACTCAGTATATGACCCAACTGTCTAGAACCTGTTGGGTTATTGCATCTTCTACCGGCGTCATGAGCATTTTTGGTACTTTATAATAAAATCTATCTATCTCACATGGAGTTAATTACCTAGGCAAGACTAATGACTGAAGTGATCTGAAGATGATAAATTTTCTAAGAATTTTATTTTTAAAAAAGTTGTATCTGTAAAGTGCGCTCTTTTTAAACAAGATGTACAGTTTTGATCAGCTTTGCGTGCCTTTGGGAGCAAAGCTTGTCTCTGTCTTGCAGCACCGTCCGTGATACAAATGCATGGCAGACCTTCAGTAGCTCAAGGTCTGGAAACATCTTTGCAGGCCATTCCCCTTCCCTCTGAGTTGTTTGCCAGCTTTATGGGACAGTTGGAGAGAAAAGCCTTTTCCAATCCAGTGTAGCTAGCTATGTGACCATGCACAGTAATTCCTTCATTTCTCTGTGGTTGGAAAATGTAGACTTCTCAAGATGCCTAATTTGCGCTTCTATATATACTAACTTTGTATTTCTAAAGTGTGGGTAGGCTTCCTGTAAGACTGGAAAAGGGAAAAAAAAAAAGATTTTTTTCCTGTGCCCTTCAAAAGAACATCTGTAAAATTTTTATTGTGCAAGATTTTATTATACTTGGGTATGCAATGCTATATCTTCACAAATTGCACTGAGACAGAAATCAAAGTATTTTAGGTTTTGTGAGTTTGACTTAAGAAACAACAACAACAACAACAAAAGAAAACCCAGGATAGCGGGGCACTTCAAACATTCACAACATATGTTTGGAATAAAATCCTTATGGGGGGCATGGGAGATTTTTGCATGAAGGGAAGCTGTGACTGGGCTGTATATCAATGCAAGAAGGTAGACATGCAAGCTGCACAGCTCAGACCAGGTGTGGTGCTGACAGGCTCTCAACTCTAGGCTCACTAGTGCTTTATAATTTGGGAGACTATGAGAAGGTCTGGATTTGGGGCCCTGATCTGCTTCTTCTGAAGTCAGGGTAAAAGTCTGCATCTCCTGTCCAAAGATTTCTCAGCAATATTTTCTGCCTCTGCTCCACGCAGATATTTCAAACACCCTAACCTCTGCTTTCATTTACTGCTGTGCATTTATTGTTTTATAAACTTGCAAAGGCAGGTGATATAATAGTTCAAGCATTCCTCTACCCTGACCAACTTTTAACTTTTATTCTCTTCCCTTTTACAGAAAACATGTGTTTCATTGTCTTCTCTCTTACTGTGAAGTCTAGCATTCAACCTATTCTTGCAGGGATCTGTGTGCAAAGTGTTTTAGATTCACTAGCTGCATCTTAGCGGGCTTCTGCTGGTTTTGCTATAGGGGGCAGGGCAGAAAAAGGCCTCCTTTTGCAAAAGTTCAGGTCTCCTTTACAGTTTTATAGTTGTGTCAAGACTGCTTTTTTTCTGCCCCCAACTGCTCCCAAGCAGTAATTCCTCATGGAAAATATGATTCATTCCTTCATGCAAATACTTTGATTGAAAACACACCACTGGTATTCTTCCTTATGTTCCCCAGCTCAAATGACAGAACTATTAGTTGCTAATTAGCAAAACCTGAGGAATTAGCTTAAAGAAAAGAAACTGAATTTTTAATTGGCTTGCATTTATTTTCGGCAGAAGCTGTCGTGCTGAGATTCTTGTGTGCTTAAAAAAAAAAAAAATGCCCGTAAGATTTTTTTTCCTACCTGTCTTTCTTTATATTAGGTGACTTTCTACACCCTTTAGAAATACATCTTCTGAGTGAGTGGAAGAGGATGTGTATTTTACATATTTAATAGGTGCACCTGCTCACATTTCTCTTATGATCCGAGTGTCGTCTTGAGACTGTGAGAGACAAAAAATGCCTACGAGGCATAAATGAATGGTTTGGTGTTGACCAGACTGCAAAGAAAGTGACAGTTCCCTGAGCACATAGTTCCATTCTAATTTCTAATCCAGATTGTTTTTATCTCTTTCAAGAACAGCTGATGAGCCAATCAGGAATTTTTTTTTCTTGAATATTAGATTGTTTAACTAGAAAGATTAATGTTGGGTCGTCCTCTGGGGGCTCTGCTGAGTATTTTCTTCTTAGCTGTTGGTCTTGAATTGGAGGGGATTGCTGGAGTGAGGAGATCCAGTCTCAGAGCCTGTGCATGGCTATTGTCTGTGAGCTTAAGAATAGCTCCCTGCTTATCCTTGTCTTTCTCTTAGAAGTGCAATAGGATGACCTGGCCTTCTTTCAAAAGCCCAGAGTTAATGTTTTAAAACTAGGAACAGTGAGCTACTTCTACAGACTTTTAAAGAGCTACATTGCAAGACAACTTTGAATAAAGCAGTAGAAATGGAGGGATAATTCGTAGAGGCTCAGAATCGAACTCTTCCCTATGAATCTTGGCTTGTCTTGAGCCTGATATGACTGTAGTTCTATACACTTCAGTCTTGTGGGAGATCCTGAGTGAAACTGGGAATGAATTCACTATAAAAACAGAAGAAGAAAAAGAAGAAGAACTGTAGCATTTGAAAAATTAGTTATTGATTTTATCCATGGATTTTGGGGATAGGATTATTATGAAGGGGTTGGGGAAGTTAAAGACCACCAAGGTGAGGAAAAGAAAGAAAGAAAGGAGGTCATGTTTTCTAAAGTCAGCTTAGCCTGTTGGCAGGCTGGTCCAGCTCTCTTCCAGGGCCTCACAGTACTGTCCTCTTTGCAAGCAGAGCTGGCTCCCTTCGCTCACTGCTCTGGTGCTGGCCTAGCCCTTGTTGCTCTGCTCACATGGTTGCTTCTCCTGGATCATTTCTTTACTTTTCTCCTTGCCTTCAAGTTCTATCTATTGTTCAAGGCCCATCTAAGACCTTGCTCCTTTGAAAATCTTCAAATACCATATTACCAGGATATGTTTTTACCCTGGACACTAAGGAGTTGTGCTGTTGTCACCTGTAAACATATTGCTGTTACTTCCTTGCGTTGCCCTCATACAATGGTCAGATCTTCTTTGGAACAGCATGATTAGTCCAAGGGTGGCACCTGATCTTTATTTCTACCAGAATTCCTAGGGCAGGCTTGGGAGGGCTCATGCATGCTCCCACAGGGCAGAGAAGTTAGGAGCTGTGAGGTTGCTTGATCACACCCAGTGGGAGAGAAGTTCTAGACATTGTTTGTCCACAGCCTCCCTCCCGTCCAGAGGTGGCTCCTTAGCAATCAGAAGAGAGATGGATGCTTCTGCTGCCCTTTCATAGTTAGTCATTGTTTGCCACCTCTAAATTCAGCCAGCCAGCTGTTTCTGAGGGCAGGCCAGTCATAAAGTATAGCTGATACACTCAAAACACTTATAAATGTGCACTTTTTTAATTGAGAAATTTATTTGTTGAACAACTGTACAAATTTTAACAAAATAATATATAATGTATATAGATTCTGAAAATTGGATTTACCCCCAAGAGTGCCCCCCCATTACCCACCCTTATTCCTCCCTTCCCCTTCCCACAACATCTCCACTTTTTGATCAATAAAATATTTGCTTCTACACACATATGGCACCTTTAAAGTAGCTCATGAGAGGTATATTGTGGCCTTCTGGAATAAATGTCAAATTATTTATAGAATTGGATGAGTACTCTCATTTTAATCGCTGTGTGATTAGTAGAGGAGAATTTCCTCTTTTACATGACCGGACACCCATCTCAAATGGAACAGGTAGGTCTTTTTCCTGTATTTGAGTTGAGCATGGTGTTTGACCTTGCCAAATTCCAGTGATTTGCCTTATCTTCAGTAGCCTCTAGGCAGTTCATGATTTTGGTTACATCTTCCCAGCTTGCTCATGTCCCTGTATGTACGAGGTCCATGTTAATGGGACTCCCCGTCTTCAGCTCAAGTTAGGGTCATTCATCCAGTTGTTTAAAGATGCCGTGTAATTATCTACCTTTTCTAATTTGGCACCTACCTGCATGTAGCTTTTTAAATATCAGTTTTTGGTTTCTTATCCTCCCTCCCTTTCTCTTTCCTTCTTTTACTCCTTCCTCAAGTAAAGCATGGTAAACACAGCATCTCTTTCCGTTTCCTCGCCATCTGCTAACAGCTTCCCCTCCCTATTTCCTAATAGAGGCAACATTATCCTTGGCCCTCCTCCTTTTTCTTGTATAATTAAAGTATGTTACCTTTGATGTCTCTTGAAAGCTGCATCTCCCATCCTGCTGTAGCTTTCTTGATCTTGTATCTATAAATTTGTGCCATGTCTTCAGACTTTTTAGTGAAAGAGCTTGATTTTCTCTCTTTGTGCCTTTTACAGTTTGGATTAATATAAAGTAACCAGTCTGGTATTTTATTGCTCTTCTGTCCCAATATTCTGATATGTTTCGAATTCTCACAGTGCTCTTTGGAAAGTGTCCAAATCCCCCAATTATTTAAACTTTTGAATTTGGGTCTCTGCCTTGGTCTATCCTAAAATGAATTGTTTTTGTCTTCCCAATATGGTCCCTTCATTTTGGGTACCCAGGTTTCTAATTAGCCTCCATTTTCAATGAATTTCTTCTTAGAATAAAGTGAAGAAACCATTTGGTTCACTTGACTATTTTGTGGGGAGAGTTCTTGCCACTGATTTGCTAAATGAACAATTGCTTATCAGTTGCCTAAGTGTCTAACAGCACTGATCAAAGTGGGCAGGTCCCTGCTTCTGCATCCTCGTGGGACCTGGAGACAGAGAAGCTTAGACAGAAATTCAATGCAAAGGAGATGCTAGAAGAAAAAAGAACGCACTGTAGACTGGAGATGTAGGTGACCCAAACTGGATAGTCCAGAAGGCTTCCGGGAGGAGGTGACATTTGAATTAATCATGTGCCAAAGAGGTGAGGGAAGAGGAATCCAGGTAGAGAGGAGCATTTTTGAGGATTACAAAAGGAGGAGGCTCCTGTCAGGAGTTTAGAGGAAGCTTTGTGTTTGAAAAGTGGGCTTAGGAGAGGAGTGGCAGGAGATTGGACTAAAGAGATGCCTTAGCAGATGCCCACAAGAGGCAGCCTTGTCCTCTTTACTAGTTTTAGGTCAAAACTAGTCTCATGGCTTTTAGAATGTTTAAAGAGATCTTTGACTAATATATCAATCACTCATCCAGAGTTTCTCTGTTGCAGAGAGTTTTTCTCCACCTCTGGATTTGCCAGTGTGTGATCCTACTGCAGGGCTCTCCTCCTAAACGTCCCTGGCCCTCAACTGTATGCTCTTGCGTCCTTTGTGTAGTGTGTCATATTTCCCTCGGAGACAACAAAATCCATTTCTGCTCATTCTCCAATTGCTGAGCTCTACTGTACTAGGTAATCCCAACAACCACGGCATCTTCATCCCAAACTGCAAATCTTAACTATGACCAGTAAAGGGGTCTTAAGAGTATTCTGTACAAAGACATGTGTTAACTCCAAAATATAATGTTCACAGTGAAAGAGCGCGTTCCCTTGAGTTTTACTTTATTAGAAAACTCCAACATCCCCTCACATCAGTTGAGCCAGAGCAATTGTGCATGGGGCCTAAGGTGAAGCTGGAGATGGGGACCAGAAATAACAGTGAAATTCAGCTGGGAAATCCAGTAGCTAAAACCTCCAGGGGAAAACAGGAACAAAGACTTGCATTAGTGGAATAAGCCTGCAATCCGCCTGACCTGAAAGAGTCTTAAGGGAGATGCTGGAACCCTGGAGGAGGAGACAGTGGCCCTCTCTGTGGGGGGCTACAGGCCTAATCAGGGACATTGTGTGGGTCAGAGGGAGCCCACTCAAGGAAGCTGAGTGTTTACCTCCTCCACTGGGGGACCCAAATCTGCATCCTGATTGTGCTTCTGACTTGTGAGACAGAATCAAAGGAGGCTCCTGTTTCCTAGGTAATTTAGAGAGAGGAGCAGAGAAGTGTGGGCAGGAGGTGCTAAGAAACAAACATTCCCTCTTCTTTTGGTTTGCCTTCATGGAACAAGACTGCTGTCAAATTGTGCAGAATTTCAAGAATTTCAAGACTTGTCCCCATTTTTTGCCCTCTGTAAAGGATGTCATTGCCCTGCCCCACCATTCCCCAGGGGTTAGGAGAGAGTAACACAGTATGGGAGATTTCCTGTGGCTTGGCTCCCTGCCAGGGGCCCAGCCATCCTCTCAGCTGGGCTTCCATGATCCCAGCCTGAACCTCTTAAGGTCTCTCCCCTCCTGAAATCCCTCTTTCAGCCACAAAATTTCCCCTGGGGTCTTTACAAGTTGTCAACTCTTCCTTTGTTCTTCAGGCTTTTGCAAATCTTCTCTACCCTGACCCCCCTTTCCTCACTTCCCCCTCCAGGAAGCCTTCTGAACTGACCAACTGGGTGGACCCTTTTGGTCCAAAGTGAGTTTACCTCTATGTGCATGTGTGTTTGTGTCTGGGGATGGATTTTCATACAGGCTCTGCCTTCTCTTATGAACAATGTGTTAAACATAGTGTCATGTGTGTCTCATTGCTATAAATTGACAGTTAGCGAACAGTTGGAGGTTCCTAAGTGTCCTCTGGGGACCCAGCCCTTTTGCTAACATCATCATTGTGACCTGCTGCAAGTCTCATCCCATGGGGTACATGGTGCCTGATATTTATTCGCATTTCAAAAACTCGCTGCATTTTTGGAAAGCCTGCTGTGACTCAGATGCTATTCTAGGTCTGGAGGGGGCCAGCGTTCCTGAAGACAAGTCAGTTCCTTATTCTTAAACCTGACATTCTACAACAACTAGGCAGAGACTGTGGCAAGAAGCAGCAGCTGGTGTCCTGAGGATGATGCAGGAGGTGATGTGCTAGGGAGAGGCTCAGTGGGAGGGGCAGGGAGAACCTTGCTCAGGAGGTGTCTTCAACCACCGTGAAGCCAGCATGGGAAGATTGAGGGGAGAGTCTTGTCCTTGAAGAATTTTGCTTTGGCATAGTTCTGGGAGCAGAGAAAGTGACAGTGTGGGCCTGGCCAGGGAGTGGAATAGCAGGGGAGATGGGATTGGGAGATACTGTGGACCTATGGGAGCCAGGGAGGGAGTCCAGATGATTCGATTTTTGTTTTAGGACTGTCCCTGGGCCTGGTGTATGGTGACTGTCATGAAGGGGTGGAATGTAATAGAGGGGACTTAGCAGGCAGTTGCAGTGGCCTGGCTGGGAAATGACTCCTGTTTTAGGGAGAGTAGCCGGCTGACATTGAATCCACTCTGCACTACATTTTATGCCACAGGCTTTGCTCTCAAGTTCATTAACTCCTCACAACATCTTATGAGAGCTTGTCTTGATTTTCCTCTTTGACATCAGAACAAACTGAGGCCAACGTACGCTAAAGTAGTGGCCCATTTTTTACGAAGATTAGAAGTGACTGAATCAGGCAGTTTGGCTCTAAGCACTCAGACTCTTCACTGGTGTTTCATAACTGATAAGATTCCAGAATATTCCAGACCTGTGCAAGGGCCTGACTAGGTGGACAGTGGTTCATGCTCAGCCTGTTGGAGAAGGGCTTTGTAGCTCCATCCCAGAGTCCAGGAGCTGCTGTTGCTGGTGGACTTGGGAGGCTTGGAGTTCAGGTGTGTGCAGGAGGGCAGACTGACCCCCGCTTCATTTTCTGGAGTTCAGTGCTATCCCAGCACTGGGGGAGAGGGGTAGGAAAGAGTCACTACCACCTTTGTGCTCCATGTGTTCCTGTGTGGGAGAGGATGATACTTTCCTAAAGAATTTGAAGTTACCTGTAACTTAATTGCAGGCAGGTCTTTGGGTCCTCTCTGTGACCCCATTTGGGAATACGAATGTTGGGAAGCAGTAGCAGTCACAACGGGCCCCAGGGTGTGGGGTACTTCCTGTGTGCCAGGCACCGGGCTGACATGATGGTCTCCTTAAGTTTTCACAGAAACTGGTTGTGTTTGTCAGCTTTTCCAAAAGCTGTGACCAAAGTACCTGCAAGAACAACACAGAGAAGGAAAGTTTATTTTGGGCTCACAGTCTCAGAGGTTCAGTGAAGGTTGACTGACTCCATTGCTCTGGGCCTGAGGGAGGACATTAGGTGGAGGGGGCGTGGTGGAGGAAAGCTGTTCAGTTCAAGGCCCCCAGGAAGCAGAGCAAGCCAGGCACCAGAGACAAAATATAAACCCCAAAGCATGCCCCCAGAGACCTGCTTCCTCCAGCCTCACCCTCCTTGCCTATAGCAACCACCCAGTACAGTAATGCTTTCAAATTATTAGTACAGCACAAGGATCGGTCTACCAATAAGATCTTAGTCTGATCACTTCCCCTCTGCACACTCCTGCATCTTCTCACACAGGAGCTTTTGGGGGTCACCTCATATCCAAATCATAACATCGTGTAGCACTTGAATGAGCCGAGATTTAGAGAGAGTAGGAGCCTGAGCATGGTGTTAACTTAAGTCTGGACTTCAGATCTCAAGTTTGGGATGAAGGCAGGAGTTCCTGGGTACGTTAGTTTTCACCCTCGCTTGTTAAACCTTGTCTTCCCTACTGTGTACCTATTGTCCCCCACCCTGCTTCTTTTGATGGTACAATGACTCTTGGAGCAAAAGGCTATTTGAATAAAAAATCTCCATTTATTATGTATGTGAATTTTAAAGAGCATTGAGCATAAGGACCTAGAGTTTTCCATATCAACAGGTAATACAGTACCTGGCCCTCACTGTGCTTTTCTGGGGTTAGCACCACCATCTGCACAGAGGGCACTGCAAGATCCGTCATCTGTCCCTTTAGGTGACCTGCACAGGGTGCGAACTGCTCTGCCCCACCCAGGGGAGGGAATGACCCTTTTATTTGTAAATATGCTTGAAATGTTTATATAAGAGAAAGAGACAGAACAAGCCTTCATGCAAAGGCATCCTGTCCAGCAGCCCCTCTAATATGGGTGGTTCATCGTCTCCTGACTTTGGTGTCTCTGATAAACTGAAAGAATTTTAAGCATGATTAAGGGGCTTGAGGAATGATTTATGAGAAAAGATGAAAAGGACTGAATATGGCTAACAGGGCCAGTGCAGGCTGAAGACAGACGCGCAGCTCTTCAACCAATAACATAAAGAGAGAGGGACTAAGGAGGGAATGAGACTGACACCAAAGAGCCCTGGATAGAAGATCTATGCAGACGTTCAAGGAGACCAGGGGATCCCTTTCTGATGGAGAGACCCGAAGGTAGGGCTGATGTTTGCTTTCAAGACAAATGTGAGATATCAGCCCCTCTCTGTACGAAGTTATGTTGCAGGGGATTTGATTTGACCCGAGATATACCTGGATCTATGTAATACAGATACATGTCGTAACAATGCTTCCTCTGTATCTGGAAAATAAGAAAAGTTAACGTCGAGACTTTTAAGAGTGACTGTGATCCCCCGAGAAACCGATAACTAGAATAGTCTAAAAATTATGGAAAATTGTAACAAGGCTTTTAGAGACAGCAGAGGGATGACTTCTTAGGTATTTTTATTGGCTCCCCCAACATTAATTGAGCTTCACACACAGTAGAATAAAAGGTCTGACCCTGGCTCTTGATTTTATATTTCAGAGAGAGAAAGCATGAAGCAACACATGAAAACAATTAAGTCACATATCGACAAGTATGAAATAGCCAGATGAAAGGCAGGACGCAGGTCTGGTGAGGGTGATTTCTGATTCCAAAGGGGTTTTTACAATAGAGCTTTGACTCCATGGCAAATTTAAATCCAGTATGAAATTTCTCCTAATTAACATTTCCCTTCTTCCTTCCAAATATCAAATTTATGGACTCTTAAGAAATTCACATAACACATATGCCAATGCTGCCTTTTCTTTCTGCTTGATCCGTTCCAGCTGTTATTAACTTTAATGTCTGACTTTCATTAATTTATAAGAAGTTCAGAACTGTAATCTGAAATGCTCCCCTGAATTTTAGACTTTCTGGGGGCAGATTTTGCACAAGATCATCCTGACCCTTGCTAATCTTTCAGCCATGCATGTTGGTTTATTGCTCTTTAGGAACATTGCATGGCCTTTTGGGGGTGTTGTTGGTGTGTGACTTACCTTTGTCACCGCTGATTTCTTCCCATGTCATACCTGATTAATCAAACCTGCAAGTCCTCAGCGTGTCTCATTTGGTACATAGTACCTGCCCCTAAAATCCTATAAGCTTTTATGTAACAGGCTTTCTGGGTGTGTTTTTTTATTTTTATTTTTATTTTTTTAATTTTTAGATATGTCCTCTGATCTTGAGGAGCTAAAAGTTTCATTTGGCATATTTTGCTTATCCATCTTTTTTAAGAGAGCGAG
>PVKS010051409.1:0-11153 GCA_004027875.1 Aplodontia rufa | reverse complement strand
AGTGTCTTCAGCCTTAAATGCAGATGAAAAGAGTGAGGTAAATTTAGGACTAATTAACCTTATATTAGCAGTTTTTAGACGTACCCTCCTTTAAAGATTAGCATGCCTACATGCAGTGTTGAGCAGAATCTTATGCAATGATTAAGGTACAAAAGAGTCAGACACAAAATGAAGGCTGAGAGGTGAAGTTTTCATGCTGCTTTTAGTTACACATCATGCATCTCTCTGCAGGCCCAGCTATAGAGTCAGTGCTTTTAGCAATAGTAGTGCCTACATCCCTGTTGTAGGATGACCCAATTAATTTTTCTGTCATGTCACATCAAATATTTACACTGTACGTTATATATTCAGCAATAGCAACATTTTCATCATTGCCTCATTCTTTTTTTTTTGTACATATGCATATGTCTTCAGATTATTCTTCCTACTGGAATAGACTTCTTCTCAGTCCCCAAATCTTTTTCTCTAGGAAACCTTAGAATTCAATGATAATATTAAAAATATCATTTAGACATTTTCTTGCACAATAAATAATAAAATTCCTTAAGAAGTATAATAATGGGGCTGGCCAAGTATCTCAGTGGTTGGAGTGCTTGATTGGCATGTGCAAGGATCAAGGTTTGAACTTCAGTACCACCTACACAAATAAGTGTCAGAGAAACAAAGGACAAATGGAAAAATAAAGTTGATTCTCTCTTTCTTGCTCTCTCTCAGTCTCTCCCTCTCTTAAAAAAAAAAAAAGAAGAGGTACAGTAACATCTTTTTCTTTTTACCATCCATAATATACTATGATGATAGGATGCCCAGCTAGCTATATAAATGTTATTTCTGAAATTATCTGTGGGATTATTTCCAGAAGAAACTACTATTCAAAAGAGTACGTTAAGTAAAGAAGGCACATTGTTACATACATAACTAGGCATCATTCAATATTTTGAGTGTATCTAAAAATTATACTTTTATAAAGTGGGAGAAAGGTTGAATTTACTCTGCTGACAAATTTATCTGGGAGATCAGTCTTCTCCTGCACTCAGCCCTGACACCGGGGGCCTGGAAGCCCATGTGAGAATCTACACCATTGCTTTTCCAGCTCTTAGATGTTTGAGCTACACATTTGGCTTTCCTTTGTTTCCAGCTGACAGACAGAATATCTTGGGAATTCTCAGCCTCCACAATCACTTAAGCAGATACTTTCAATTACCGTATAATAACATCTCTTTAATTGGTTCTTGTGGAAAATACTAAGGCAAGTGCTTTCAGTACATGATCATATCTTGTATATACACAGCTCTGACCCATAGTATGTACTTAATATATCAAATAAAACTGCATACCAAAATCATGAGTTATAAAAAATTACACATAATTAATTTTAATTAATAATTTTATTTTGGAATAATTTGGGGGTTGCAGTGACATTGAATAAAAGATGCATATACTTCTCATATACCTACCTCCTGTCTCCACACAGAGCATCCCCACTATCAACAACGTACATCAAAATGGTATATTTATTACAATTGAAGAACCTATATTTTTACATTGTTGTGATTCAAAACCCATAGAATATATCAGATGTTTCATGTTCTATGGATTTTGAAACTGTACAATGGCATATGCCTATCTTGAGTATCAGACAGAATAGTTGTTTTCCAAAATAGTTTTATGTGCACTGCCTATATATTTCTCCCTCTCTCTCAACCCCTGGCATCCAAGACAGTCTTTTTATTTCCTTCATCCTTTAATCTTTCTCACAGTGTCATAAGTCTGGGATCACACAGTTTGTAGCCTTTGATAATTACTTGCATTCACTTTGTAACATGCATTTTAGTTTTTTCCATTGTCATCACTTGACAACTCCTTAATTTTTATGATGAATAAAATTCCATTGTCCTGATGTATCCCAGTTTATTTAGACACTCATTACTTAAGGATTATGTGTTTATTTCTAAATTATAACAGCTGTAGGTAAAAGCTGCATTAAACTTCCATGTGAAGGTTTTTGTGGACATAGTTTTCAATTCATTTGAGCAAATACGAAGGAGTTTTTTGCTGAATCCTATGGTAAGGGTATGTTTAGTTTTCTAAGAAACTGTCAAACTGTCTATCATTGTAGATTCCCATTTATTCTCTCCAGCCATGAAAGAGAACTCCTATTGTTTCATATCCTCACCAGCATTTGCTGTTGTTAGTTTTGAACACGATTGATCTAATCGGCTAATAGAGGTATCTCTTTATTTCCAGATTTTGTATTTCCCTAATGACTTATAATGGGAAGCACCTTTTCATATGCTGGTACTTCATTCATCTGCATGTCTTTATTTGACTAGATGTGCGTTCAGGTCTTTTACCAGTTTTTGAATCAGATAGTTTTCTTATTACTGACTTTTAAGGCGTGTTTGTGTATTTTGCATAATAGTTACTTCCTCAGATGTGTCTTTTGCAAATATGTTCTTCCAGTCTGTGGCTTTCCTTTTCATTCTCTGGGAAAAAAATACATATACTTCCAACCCTTTTTAAAAGTTTATTTTGATGCAGTTTTGAAATAGGGTTTTGCTAAGTTGGCCAGATGATTCAAATTTATGATGCTCTAGTCTCATCCTCTCCAGTAGCTGGGATTACAGGTGTGTACTACCATGCCTGAAAACAATTCTATCAATAGTAGCTATTGAATGATTACTGTATTTTAAAAATGATTTACACTCTTTACATGGCTTCTTCTGAAGCCTCACAAAATAGAATTGGAAAAGAGAACAAATGTTCTTCTTCTTCTATACCACAGTAAAAAAGAAAACAAAAGACGAAAGAAAGCAAAATCAAAGCTAAAACTTTAATCAACAAAACTTCTATCGTTAATTTAACTGCACAAAATTTTCAATCAGGAACTTATCCTAGTGCTTCACAAACATACTAAATTAGGAATGAAATGAATGTATATCTGAAAACAAAATAATGCATCATTTACTGAGAGAGTTTACACAGCTTCAAAGAGCAGATGTTTTGGTTCTATCACACTGTAGTTGACAAATTTGCTAGCAGTGGGAGTGGAAAATTAGTTTTCATTTTTAGAAATTATTTGATACCATTTACAGACCTTTGCTATTTATCATGCTGATTAAAAGCTGTCATTTGTAGCATTTGTACTCTTCAAGTACATGTCAAAACTGTTTCTATCCAATTCAAATATTCATCTTTAAAGGCATATTAAGCCAAAGCATAGTATATATCTTTTCTTTTCATAAGCATTGCATCAAAACTATACAGTAAAATATTTTCTAATATTTTATTGAGAATTCTACTAATCAAATCTTGAAAGATTTTTATCTACTACTTACAAACTTGGAAAGATCTTTAAGTCAAAAAATAAATATGAATAGGTAAGAAATAGTATCTTGAGGTGTCATGATATAATGTTCTCAATTTCCATAAAACCAACAATATCTCAAATTCATTTGTCGCATTAGAACAAATCTTCATGTCAAAAAAATTTGGATCACTCATTGAAGCTTATAAATAGGTAGGTGAATTTTTTATGAGGATTTCTCATGATCACCCAGCGATTTCTTAGACAGATACCAGAAAAACTCCTACAGCAAAAGTTTCACCCAGTCTCAATCATTTAACCTCACAGGGTTCACCATAAACCATCAGTACACAATTACTTTAGAGAGGACATAAACCTTTTTATACCATATATATATCATATATATATATACCATATATATATCAATGTGTGTGTATATGCGTGTCTGCGTATGTTGCTGGGGATAGAACTCAGGGCTTTTTACATGCTAGACAAGAACTCTACTCCTGAAACCCAGCCTTGCCCTTCAAATGTCTTTTTAAATTAAGTAACTGATATTTAGATAGTGGGGTTGTCTCCAGATATTTTTTACAAATTCCTAAAGTGTAATAGTATTTCACTACTGCTTATAAATTCCAACTTAGTAGGATTAATTTATATTGTGTATTAATATATTTTAATGTATTATGTTATTATAGAAATTTTTTATGACTTTAACTTTCATTTGATGTAGATTTCATGGATCCTTAAAAACACAGAGATGAATTATCAAGATGAGCTTTTGAAAAATACAGTTATGAATTAATTGATGGAGAGTCTTTGCTGAATGGATATATGTCTGTGTTTATATTTTTAATAGTTTTTGCTAAAACAAATTTGAAAGGGGAAAGTATAAACAATGAACACAACAGTTTGGTCCTTAGAAAATATTATCTGAAAGAATAAAGTTACAAAATGGAAGATGAGGGGATGATAGTGAAAGAGGACAGACAGAAGCAAATGGTGGGAACACGAGATTAAGGGAGTAATTCTATAAATAGGCCAACTGTGCTGTGCTGACCTTCCACATATTTTCTTTCCCAAGAAGCATTTTACATGTAGCCCTGCCTGGCCAATGCAGACAGGATATGTCACATTCCTCAGCAAACTACCCGTTATCAGTAGGAGAAATATAGGCCCAAAATAATGTAGATAAGAAAAACACAAGTTGTTTTAAAGGGGGAGACATTATTGATCATTTTTTACAGACAAGATCCTGAAAGGAAGATAAGGATAATTCCTCCTAAGGATAAAATCTTTGTGAATTTTTAAGGATAATTCCTCCTAAGGATAAAATCTTTGTGAATTTATGGTTAAGAATCCAATTAGAACTTTGGGCTGGAACAGTGGCTCAGCTGTTGGAGCACTTGCCTGGCATGCACAAGGACACAGATTCGAGCCCCAGCACCACATACACAACTAAGTGTAGGAGAAACAAAGTCCAGATGGAAAACAAGTATAATTGATTCTCATTCTCTCTTTTACTCACTCTGTCACTCTGAAAAAAAAAATTAAAAAAAATAAAAAAAGAATAAGAGGACATAGAATCGTCACAGCTATGGAAACTTGAATGTCTGATGTTGTCTTGTTCTCGGAAGTTAAGATGTGGGGCTGGAGCAGTGGCTCAGCGTTTACGTTGCTTGACTGTCATGCACAAGTATCCCATGTACACTATGAAATCTCTGAAAAACTAAATAAAAAACATGATTCTCTCTCTCACTGTCCCTCTCTCTCTTTAAAAACAAACAACAAAAAAAGGGACTCTCTGGAAACTTCTCTTGGATCCCAAATAAAAAATGGTATGCAGATAAGACACACAGTTCCTCTCCTATCTGAGAGGACCCACTCTCTCCCTTGAGAATATCTCTTTTTTCTTTTTCTATTTTTCTATCTCTTCAAAAAACTCATGGCCATTACTCTGAGTGATACATCTAATCGTTCTGACATCTAACATCACAAGCATTGGGATTTGAAGGGTGGTCTTGGTGGTGTCTTAGGTTCCTGGAAAGCATCAGCTGTAACAGTGGAATTATTAGAGAAGCTTCCCAATACAAGTTATCTTATAGAAGCATTTCCAAAATGGCTTAGTTTGAGTTTCTCGATTATTTGAAGTCTCAAATTTTTGATACATCAAATGTTGCTTTTGACTGTTTGCTTTTTCTTGTCTTAAAATGCATCCCTCTGAATAAATAAAAATATTTTCATGGATATTTAACAGATAGTTTAAATGTGTTCAAATGAATTTGAAATACAGTTGCCTTAAATTTTGGTCCATAAAACTAAAGTGCCCATCTTTACTCTTACCCTTGCCCTTTCATTATATTTCATCAATGAACACAAAGCTTTCCAAATATATTATGAGAAAGACAATTTGTATGTACTTGTTTGAAATTATATTAAAATTAGGTATTATATATATGAAAACATTTTTAAATATTTAATCCTATGTGAAAATATAATGGTTATCAATATTATAGCTAAATCTTACTATCACCTTCAGGAATGTTTAAGGACCATGATTTTTTTATAATATTTTTTTTCAAAGAGAGAGGGACAGTGTGTGTGAGAGAGAAAGAGAGAATCAATTTTTATTTAATTTTTCCTGTGGCCTTAGTTGCTCTGTCACTTCATTGTGTACATGATGCTGGGGTATGAACCTGAGTCAGTGCACATGCCAGAAAAGCATGGTAACCCCTGAGCCAAACCATGATTTTAATGTGAAATGATGAATTACTACAAATCATAATGAACAAACGAATGTGTACATGGGATTGTATATGTGCACAAATACACATGCATGTGTGATTTCATATGTGCATGTAATCTTGTTATAAGATTTTTGGTTTATATTAGAGGATTTGAAAAAAGGTTCAAAGAATAGTGGTTTTATCTTGGACTGAGGTTTGACAAAAGTAGGAAATTTTTGCATGAGGCCTTGGGTTTTGTACATAGGACTGCAACAACAAAGAAAGTAGGAACTTTTATTTATTTGATATCAACTTTATTTAGAATAAAAAATATTGGGTTGAATAGTATGCTATCCTTCAGGTGATGTTTATGCTGACATCTTTTTTTTTGATAAATACTAACCTTCTTCAGAATATGACCTTAATAATCTATACTACTTTATTCAAAGACAATATCATATATATGATATAAACTTATTGAAAACAGCTTTATTCAAGGAATTAAAATGAGTTAGACTGAGCAAATAAATGAATACAAGGATCAGAAGTAGTATACCAATTAGGCTTTGAGTTTTAAAAAAAATATTTATATCCCCAAGTGATGTAGTGTTCAGAACACAGTCATTGTCTATAAATATCTTTAAAATAATGCATGTATTCTAACATCATAAACATGTATTGTGTTTACAGACATTTACTTATTTCTTTGCTTTTTATTCTATTTGATTATTTTTGTACTTATTTTCCCTGGGAGACAGGGAAATCAATGATCTCCTCTTGTTCTAACTTGTTTTTCTAAAATCTTTATAAATAAACTTGTTTAGTGATAAGCCTTTTACATGAGTAGTCCACAAAGTTACATGCACACGTACACAAACACGTGTGTTTATTACAAATTCACACAGAAACACACACACCCACACATACACACACATTTTTTTGTAGCCAGCTTCACAGGGCTTCTTCCATTTCTTCTCTTCATCCAAGGTACTTATTCCCTTTAACTTTGTTGGTGTCTCTTCTTCAATTTGACTTAACCTTTAATAACTCCAATTATGCAGATAAATCAGGCCCTTTGGCATCTAAAGGTGGTATTTGTTAGGCAAAGGTAAGAAAGAACTTGTTTATTAGAATGATAATAAAATGAATTAGAAAATCATTTTTATGATTCATGATGGATATAGTTACCAAGAGTATAAATCACTGCACAGGCCAATCTTATATAACAATCAAATTCAGTCATCAAACTATGAAATTTTCCTTAAGGCAACTCTTGCTATCAAAACTAGAGCCTTTATTCTAAGGAAATTAAAATTATTTTTCCTTATTTTCAAAATTGGAGATTGATGACAGATTGGATAGATATAGATAAATAAATAGATATAGACAGATAATAGGCAGATAAAGACTGATAGATTGGGCCATGGACAAGTCAAATCCACTCTCATGGAGAAAATATCCTAATGGCTCTTGAAGATGAAAACCAAGCAACCATGTAGGGAGGGGCAAACAATTTTTATTGAAGGAGCCAAGGACTGCCTTTCAGGGCTGGTGGTCTTTGAGCATAAACCTGAAAGAAGTCAAGGAATAATTCTTGGTTTAGTAAATGAATAGTGTGACAGCTGATTTCTTAGACATCACCCCAATGAATCATGTCTGTTAGGGTGCATGCAGTAAATTAAATCTACAGTGGCTTGCAAGAGCATTATCTGACTAAATGGTGACATTGAATATTCTGGCACTAGTTTTCAAAAACCTGGGTAGATTTCCTTTCCTTTTTCTTTGACCACTTGTCATTAAAATCTCGGTGTTCCAACTAAGGAGTCTTGTTATTTTGCTGGAGATACCAATTGGAAAGACCAAGTATAAAAACTAGGTGGCGAAGAGAAGCCTAAAGACTACATTAAGAGGGAATGAGTGAGGTCCAACTATCTCATCGCACCAGTTAAGCCTTAAGATCACTCTCATTCTTGCCAACATCCTATGTCCTCTTCGTGGTCATGTCTCCTGTACAAGGCTTATGCTTAGAGGGGTCCTGTTGTGGTTAAATGCTCTGATATTTCTGCCATGAAATTCTCAATAAAGTTTTAAACCCAATAGCATGCATTTTCACTGTAATAGGCCCTGTAATTCATGTAGTTGTTTCTACCACAAACGGACTGCCATTGATTAAGAAACCTCAGGTGAGATCAGCAGGAATGTGGAACTGACCTGTATAAATCTACAGAATTCAGAGAGACAAGATGATTGTGTTTCAAATAACTACACTTGCCACAAGATGTAGGTTTATAAATATATCAAATATGAAGGTTTTTTTTGAAACAAACGTGAAACTTTGGAAGCAATTCCTGATACTCAACGTTATGCCAGTCATGTTGTGATGTTATAGACTGGACATGCTAAGAAATGTAGGTAACACGCCAAATTCATCATTAAGATTTAAAACATGTCATGATTTTTTGACGCATAGGAAAGGAGCTACAGTGATACTAAGACCTTAGTTATATAGTATCAGAGTTAAGGCAACAGAATTTGGAATATTAGTAAAACAGTTTACTGTCCAAGATCTCTGTAATATTATAAATTTAGCAAACTAAATAATTTTTATTCCTAATGTACAGGTTGGCATAGAGTCAGAATTCATGAATGGAAAACAGAGAGAAAGAATTTTGTTAATTAATTTGAATTGCTTCTGATTCCTTGAAGAAATAAGAAAAGATGGTTTTAATATTTACGGATATTCAGTATGGTCCTAAACCCCATATTTTTTATAAGAAATAGAATGTTTCATGGCTATCTTCTCTTATTAATTAAGATAATTTTGTTATTTGCTACATATTTCTTTTTTATTGTCACTTGAGGTTTGATTATTTAAATAATACTTAGGGTTGTAAGTCTTCTTAGGAAATTTATGGTTCCTTTTACTCCTCTGTGAAATCACTTAATCTTGGTCATTGTGTTTGGAGGTCACCCAGTCCATATTTCTGCCAAGTAAATCTGTCCACTTAAAGAAATTATGAAAGTGTCTTTTATATCTTGTCAACATCATTGTAGTATGCAGTGAATTCTTTATGTTGGGTACATTTTGATTTAAAAAATTATTTCAATTCATGAGTTACAGAGTTTTGATTTCAGATAGATTGTCCTATATATTTTTGTAAAAATATTCCCTATCCTCTGTCCCATTCAATAACAGCATTCTCTATGAAACATTAAATGTGTTTTGATAAATTATTTTAAAATATATTCCTGGTATTTTTCACCATCACATTGTTTATTCATTGAAGATGAATTGTTAGAGTTGATATAAGAAAGAAATCATTTTACCATATATATGAATCAGTTTCCTCATTTGTAAAATAAAGATAAATATGTATGTCAGGTATCTTTTTTATCTGTGGGCTGTAGTATCCTCATGATTTGACCTCTAGCATTCTCTCCTCCCATTGTCTTCCTCAGTCACTATACTGTATGTAAGAAGACCAATTGTCTGAGCTTGGAACATAGTAATACTTTTTGCTCCCATGACAGAGACCTCACACTTACACTTTGACTGAGAGATATTTTCCCTAAACCTTTGCATTGTCTTACTCTGATTTTCTCTTTACTGTATACTGTCTCTTCACATCCCTAGAAATATTTTCCTGATCATTTATTAACTCGTTGACTCACTCTACCCTTATGTAGGTTTATTATTCATATAAATCTCTAAAATTTGAATCTATCATCTATTATCTATCTTTCACCTGTCTGTCTATCTGTTTGACACTTATTTATAGTCTCTCTCCTTCATTAGAAAGTAAGAACTGAGGGTTGGAGTGGTGGCTCAGCAGGTATGATGCTTGCCTTGCATGTATGGGTCTGTGGGTTCGAACCCCAGCACAAGAAAGTGTCGGAGCAACAAAGACCACATGGAAAACTAAATAAAATGGATTCTCTGTCTCTCTCTCTCTGTCACTGTCCCTCTCTCTTAAAAAAAAGAGAGAGAAAGTAAGACCCAAGCTCTTTTCTTAACTATTCCCAAACCTACAGAATCAAGCACTAAGAATCAATGAATGTTTGTCTGATAGATAAATAAAACAAAGGAGTGAGAATGTAAGCAGATTTAAACAGTTCTTGTTGACTGCACTCATGTCATGACTTATCTCTCTTTCCTATACCCACTCCCTTTGCCATATAACTGCAACTCTGAATAGGACATCCTGCCCTGTTGCCTGACTCTGGAATTTGTGGCTTTATTGGTCAACAAGATGTCAGCAACTGTGTATAAATAGAGGCACTTGCTGATTTCTTGTTGTACTCCTACTCCTGTGACTTCACCATGATGGCAGACTAACTGACACTAATCTGCTAATATACAAGATATGCTGTCATCTCAGCTCAGACCATCCTAAATAAGCTAACCCTTGGCTTATGCCAAGCATGTGAATGAGACAGTCAAGATGTGCCCCAACTAGCTCATTCACTGAACTGCAGACTTGTGAGCTCAAAGGAGGTTTATTGTTATTTTTACTGAGGTTTGATTATTTGCAGCATTATTATGGCCAGAGATAACTGATAGAGTAGTAAACAAGCTTAACACATTTATTTTAATATTTTCATAATTTCATTACAGTACTTCATTTTCCTTACAACTAGGAATATAATTCAACGAAAACACTGAATGTCTTGTTCAATACACAACACTTAAAAATTCCCTGTTAGAAAGCTCATGTTAACAGTCTGTTGTGTATATGTAAATCATTTCACCCATGCTGAATATTTCTAAAAATAATAAGAATAAGGCATTTATTGTGTACTATGAGTACATAAAGGATCTTTGGAAAATATTCATGTAAGAAGGGTTGGTGAACCAATGGTTCCTTTAGAAAACTCATTCTGATATCAGGAATAATGACAAGCATTAATACAGACAAAGTTTATAAGAAGTGATTTTAATAGACAGTGGAGTAAAAGGAATCAAGGGACTTACAAATCTGAGTATTTTTAAATAATCAGACTTCAAGTGAAAATGAAATAGGTAGCAAACAATAAAATTAACCTAATTAATAAGAGAAAAGTTAATGAGGGTTGGATTAGGATGAAAGGTCTATGCATAGATGGGTGGAAGATTAATATAGCAA
>PVKS010051408.1:0-11153 GCA_004027875.1 Aplodontia rufa | reverse complement strand
CAGATGCTCCAGGGAAAGTCACCCCTGAGCATCCTCTTTCCCCACAGCTTATTTCCTCTGCTCCTTGTTGCTTTCATGGCCCCCCAGATGCTTAGGAGAAGATGACTTCATCCTTACCCAGAGGTTTGTGGAGCTTGGCAGCCACGCTGGCCTGTTGCGAGGGACAGATGTCTTCTTTCTCTTTTTTAAGTTAGAAGAATAAGCTTCATCTTTGTGCTGATGGGGTGATTTGGGGAGAATGACGACAAGCCAGGAATCAACTGAAGGATCCAGGGGAAAGAGCTCCGTGGCCAGAGCCCATGGGTGGCGTGGCCTCGAAGGCAGGGGGCTCTTTTTCAGTGTAACCAAGAGGAGTGGGAGGACAGTGAGGGGTGAGGACTCAGATCAGTGGCAGAGAGAAGAAACTCCCCCGCCCCACCTTCCGCAAATAAAATGACAAATGACTTGGAGTGGCCTAACCTTGCAACATGAATATATGAAAATATTCACAATACAGAAAACACTTTCACAACCTTGGCCATGGGAGACCTTCTTAAAGACAATGCACAAAGCAGAGAAAAGGGTGGTTGGCTTTGAGATGTATAGGAGTGTCGCCTCCTATGGCAAAACGTTAAGTAAAAATAGTGACCAGCGTAACAGGAAATTCTAGTGTTGCCTAGCAGGGGACTGATTGATAAAAGAACTCCTAGCAGTCAGCAAGTGTAAGGTGCAGGCCACTGGGAACAGGGAACAGCCAGAATGAATCCACAGAAAAGGAATTGCAGACAACCGATGGCCATGGGAAAAGATTCTCCACTTGGGAAGCGGTCAGGAAAACGCCAACTGCTAAAATGAGATACATTTTAAAAACTTACAATGGTGAATGAATAAATAAATAAATAAACACCCACACTCAGCAATCTCAAAAGTTGGCACGTGTGCTTTGCCACCAGGGGGACTGGGTGGCTCCTGGCTCCTGCTTCCCTTGTCACCTGGCCTGTCAGTTTCCAAAACTAGCGCTAGGCCACTGTGCGGCAAGCAAATGTAGGATTCTTTACTGAAAGTTGGATCTGTTTCAGAAGGAAGATTTTGAAACAGAAGGGAATTGTTGTAAGGGTTTGTGAGGTTTTTCCTTGAGTTTTTCCAGGTGAGATTCCTCAGGGAACCATCACTTGGGCCTCTAGCCTCCCTACCTGCGCCCTGCATAGCACTTCCACTTACAGGTGTCGGCTTCTCAGGTCTCCCAGTTGGAGAGATTTTACCTGGCTGTCCCTTCTTCCGATATCCCTCTCTCTCCACCATGCAGAGTCCCCATCAGGTCCTGGTTGAAAGCAGGTGCAGGCCGGCCAGGTGGACGGTGCCGCCCAGCCTCACAAGTATGGTTTGGGGAGAGGGTGCAGATAGGATGGCGGGCTCCAGTCTGTTGGCCGAGGCTGAGCCTAGCCTCCCATTCGAGCTTCCACACGGCAAGAGCTGAGAGCCTGCCAGTTCTTTCGCTAGTAGATCTGTAAATTGGAACTTCTCCCAGAGACAGACGTTTCCCCCTCCACCCCATGGCAAAAGATAATCTGAAACCAGATTGAGAGAGCGGCGCCGTCTCCGTTGGCTGAAGATCACTCCGCAATGCAAACTCTGCCCTGCATCACTGTCAGTCAGGTGCTTTGATTGTTTTCCTGTTCCAGGGTGAAGGGAGTGGGGCAGAGAGCTGCATTTAACCTTCAAGGTTGGGCTTTATTGGCAGAAGACCCAGTCATTCCTTCTCCCTCCCCAGAAAGATGGAGAGAGAGGGTCCTTCCAATATAATCACAGTATTTTCCATTTCCAAGTGCGTCAGGAAACCCAGAATACAGCATGCAGCCCAGGGCAGGGATCTGGCCTCCCCGTCAGCCTGAATAAGCCTCTCCCACCCATTTTCTCAGACTTCTGTTGAAGCAAAAGACTCACTTGGCCTTGACTTATATTGCCTGGATAGTATTTCAGTCAGGATTTCTATCTGTTAGATTCTGGCTCCCGGACAAAGAGGTGACCCAGAGCATTTGAAAGCATATGGGGTTTGTTGTCAAATAGCCCCAAATCCAAGGCTTAGTTCTGACACTTAACACACTTAACCTGTTGGAGTTCCTCTTCCACACTTGTGACACAAACATGGCGTCCATCTCATTAGACTGTAATAAGAAATAGTAATAGCAGTTGTAAGGCCCCTGGCACAGGGTAGGTCCTCAATCAGTGGCAATGTGTCAACTGGAGGAGAGAGACCATCTCTTAATCGTCTCTGTATCCCCAGCATGAAACTGGTGCCAGGAACATTGAACGAGCCCAGCGAATGCTTTGGGGGATGAAATGTCCTTTAGCCAAATTGTTTCCTGGTTCAAAACTATTCCAGCCAAGTCCAACATGAGCCCAGAGGTGTGCTGGAAATGCAAATCACTCAGAGACTCCCTTCCTGCCAACTCCTCGTAAAAATGTCCTCTGAAATAGAAGTGTCCACAGCTGAGAGTTTGCAGTGAAATTAGGAGGTCCTATGGGTCAAGAGAGACAGTATCCTCCAGACAGATGGTCCCCGGTGTCCCCGTAATTATCATGTCTTCTTTTGAAGGTCTGTTTGTGATGGGCCTATTTAGGCCAGCAGAGCTGCCCAGGTGACTTGCATGATCCAATTGGCCCCTTTAAGTTAGCAGAGTTGCCAAGGTGATTCAAGACTCTGAGTGGTCACAAAGGCCACCCTCCTGTGCCAGGCGCATTTTCTGATCTTAGTACAGAGCTTCCACCTGCATCTCCTCCCCACAGCCTCTCCCTCTGGCTGCTTGAGCTGTAGATTTTAAATTGTTCTTCGTTTCATCCATCAGAGTGACCCAGAGGAAGCAATTGTCTTTAAGTGGGTCATTCTCTGAAGCATGGTGGCAGCCTTCTTATGCAGAAGAAGGGTCTTTGCAAAAAGCAAGCATCCAACCAAAGGCTGGGGTGGAGGCAGAGAGGCCAGCATGCATCGGGGCTCCTGGAGCAACCATTCTGTGCTCTTCTCCCCCTTTTAGAGATGAAGAACCAGGGCTCAGAGCGTGGCTAACCCAAGATCACAGAGCTAGTTACAGTGTCCGATTCCAAGGTCCCAACTCCTACCTGCTACACCATGGGTGCATGGAGAAACTCTGAAAACTTGCCGCTGATTGTTAGCAATGTGCACAAGCTGGGCACAAGGGCCCCAGTAACTCAGCAAACCTCTCAAGGGGCACTGCCAGGAGCTGATCATTTATACATCCAGGGCTCTGCTCCAAGTTGCTCCATCGTGACAGCGGGCGTTGGCTTATTTAAAGTCAGACTCTATTGGACGCACTTTGTCTAGGAGATGTTCTGGGGATGAAGTGGAGAGGACTTCATTGTATAAATGCTAAGTGCAGAACGCCCATGGTTGCTTAGAGATCCTGGGGCCCCAGGATGCCAATCCATATACTTGGCCTTTTGGAGATGCTAATTAAACCATTTCTCCTTCCCCACTGCTCATGCAGATATCACGTGGACCCTCCCATAGTTCAAAGCAAGCCTGCCCACCACCCCATTTTCATGTTGAAGATCAAATAACATGTGGGTTTGAAACAGACTCTGGATAGATTGTCCTTAATTACATTCCAGCTCTGCTCTGAACTAGTTATGTGAACTGCAGCACATAAGTCACCTGTCACAGAGGAACAGTGATGATTCTATCTTCTGTGTACGGTGTAGAGTTGCCAGGAGTCAACGAGAGGCATGTGCTGAGCACCTGGTGTGGCTGGCGCACAGCGAGAGCCTGGGTGACCTCTCCAGCTCTCCCAGTGGTACCCACTCCAGCTAGCCACCCAGCACAGATCTCTTCATCGGTTCTGCTCGTTTCTACTGAAACCGCTCTCCTGAAGTTCCCAGAGGTGACCTTCCTGATTTTCATAGGTGATGAATTCTTCCTGCAGATGCCTTCCTGGCACCTTGGTGGCATGTTACACTGCCCACCCTTCCTGTCTTCTCGCCATCTTTGATTCTGCATTGGTTTCAACAACACGACACTAGTGATTCTCACATTTTGCCGTATTGAGCTTTAAAATGTTAGACTGGGCTGAAACTAGCCATCATTCATCTCCTATAAGTTTCCCCCCTGAACTGGTAACAGTGTGTATTTCCTTCCCTTCTTCTTTACCATTGGAGAAACGTGAGTGAGTTTTTGTGAATTGGGGATCAGGTGACCTTCTCTGAGTACACAGAGCAGGAGATGTGATCACTCAAGCTGGCTTCCTGAGCATCCAGGGAAACACCTGTGGGGATTCCTGCTTCGGTACTCACTATGCTACAGGGATCTACTATAAGAGATGGACAGGCACAGGCCAAGAAGAAGCCATGACCAAGCCCCAAATGTACACAGACATGTGACATATGGCCAAGTCTCCAGGCCCCCTTGCCTGTCACTGCTTCCCAGAAGCTTGAACTAGCTCTCCCTGCAAGCTAAGCCCTGAAACAGCCCTGACTCCTATTCCATCATGATGTAGAGCAGGGGCGTGGATTGTGGACTCCGGTACCCTCTGAGGGTTCAGTGGGTTTTTCCTCCTGGCCAACCACACCAGTATCAGATATGGGATCTGATTCCCAACCCCACACCCTAATCCCTCCATCAAGTAAGATTTGCCTTAGTACTGACAGTACAGGGAGTGCCTTACCCGCCAAGCCCAATTCCCAGCACACACATTATCGTGTGCAGAAGGCAGAGGCCTCATCTGACCCAAGGGCTTGAGCCTGCGCCCTGACAACCATTTCCCTGCTGCAGAATGAAGTACAGACCTTCTTGGTGTGTACAGTGGGCCTGGCACTCAGCAGGTGCCTAGTGGGTATGGTAAAAATCAGCCCCCCACCCATGGCCTTGAACCTGCTGCCAGTGAGGTCACACAGAACAGCCTAGTGAGCATGAATTGGGACCAACACCCCAAGTTTAGATTTGAGGATGGAAATGTGCTGGCTCTGGGATGGTGGACACATGTGTCAGGCGCTCTGAACACGAGTTGGCTGCAGATGAGAGGGTGCGGTGGCTGGGCGGAGAAGCAGCAATCTTCAAGAACAGAAGACCAATCCAGGCTGGAGGCTGCTTCGACAGTCCCAGAGAGGGGGACGATGGCCTGCCTGAGTGTGGAGACAGGAGTTGAGAAGGAGCCAGAGCCGGACGGACTTTAGAAGATGAATGGCAGGTTGAGTGGAGTGAAGGAAAGAAGGCAAGACGGCTGACCCTGGCCTTCCTAATGCCGGCTTCGCTGCTTCCTGCCCACCGAGACCTGGGCCTGGCTTCCCCCTCTGCCCACACCTCCCAGTCTGGATGCCCAGAGCTGCTGTGCCCCTCACTGCCCACTTCTGTCCTGACTCGCGCTATGAGGGAGGTGGAGGGGGCCGGTGGTGAGATTCTGCAGTGGCAGCTGTGCTTGGCCCAGCGTGACTGTGTCTGGGACTGCATGTGTTCTCACTCTGGGTAACATAGGCACCAATTAGTCATGCAGATGAAATGTTTCTGTTCCTTTCCTTGACAGCCAACATCTCAAGGAGACTTTTCCGTCCATCCTCCATTGAGATGGAAGCTACTGTTTTCCATCGGTAGACTCCAGGAGAATGTCAGGCAGCTCCTGATTTAATAATGAGCTTCCAACTTTTGGCAGGGCCGCAGAGTTAAGAGGCAGGAGAGGAGGGAGGCGAAGAACAGCAAGGGAGCTTCCAGGAAAGCACACCTGAGGGTTGCAGGAAAGAGTTATTTCAAAGTCAGGGAAGTCAGACGTGGTGCTGGCCCAGTTTCTGAGATGACGTAGGGGCTCCTGCGAGAGAGAAACCACCATCAGTCCCTGGGCGGAGGACTGGGCCAGGAACTGGCAGTCAAGGTCCTGATTCCAAGTCAGGTTCATTGTGGGTTTTTTTGTTTTGTTTTGTTTTTTTTAGAAGGGACAATGAGAAAGAAAGAGAGAAGTAACTTTTATTTAGTTTTTCATGTGACCTTCATTCCCCGGACATTTCGTTGTGTACGTGGTGCTGGGGTTTAAACTCGTGTACTCGCACATGCCAGGCAAGCACTGTAACAGCCCCAGGTTCATTGTTTTTTCATTCATTCATTCAACAATTGCATATTGAAGGCTGGAGTGGTGCCTCAGTGGTTACAGCACTTGCCTAGCATGTGCGAGGACCTGTGTTCAAACCCCAGCACCATGTACATAACTGTCACAAAAAACGGATGAAAATATGAATAAAGTTGATTCATTCTCTCTCCCCCCCCCCATAAAAACTTGCATGTTGAATATGCACAATATGCCAGACCCTGTGTAGATTCTATTTTAGGTACTGTTGGAGGGAGTGGGTGGTGGGAGGGGGGTCTAGCAAGTAAACAGAAAAAAGTAAACCCCATGCAATGGGGCTGGGTTCGGCTCTGCAGCCATGCATCTGTCTGTGTGGGTTTTGGTCACGTTTTCCCACTCTGAGTCTTGTTCACCAAAGCGTAAGCAAGGAATAAGAAGGCCCATCTTACACGCTGCTGTGCAGATCCAATGTTCACATGAGACAGTCTGCGGAGCAGCCCTGACCTGCAGAAGAATACTGATGACCAGTTGACCATGTTGGTCAGGGGCTGCTGTAAGGACCCAGCAATGCGCATGAAATCGAGTGGGATTGGCCGGGGTCCTTGCTCCCCTTCCCAGACTGCCTTGTACGCAGGCATGGCACTGTGAGTGCTTGTGCTGGACAGGGGACCGACGGCAGGAGGTGGAACAGCAGGACAGAGCACCTACCTCCAGGCAGGAGGCCTGGCCCTAAATTGCACTGGGACCTTGGCCCAGATTGCATGTAGGTCCGGGCATTGAAAAGGTGACAGGTAATAGAAATATACTGGCACATTTATACAACACTGATCAATATAATGTGTCTTCATTTGGATCACAGGCAGTGGCTCAAATGAAAGGCAGAACTGAGCTGAGGTCTTGGCCTGCCCCTCTCTAGCTTTGTGACCTTGGGTGGTCACTTACCCTCGAAGCCTCAAGCCAGTTCATTTTCCTCATCTGTCTAACGGTGATGCCTCTCTTACAAAGTGGTGCTGAGGTTATAAGGGCTAATGTATGCAACGTACCAGGCCACAACAGGTATCCCATACTTTTGCTGGGATACAGGAAGGGCAGTGGTGGAAGCCGCTGCCTCCCTGCATCTGCCGGCCCCACGCAGGGAGGTAACGCTAAGTAAACCAAGGAATCGAGTAATTGAGTTGAATCTACCAACCTGGGATAAAAACCCACATGCAGCTGTGACCTTAATCCCTTTGCAGTGGGGTAAAAACCTGAAGAGAGAAAATGTATTTGCCCAAAGCCTGAGAAGAGGCCCAGTGGGGTTTCTGCTGAGCAGACTCTATCTTCTTCCCTGCAGAGTAGAGCTGAGCCCAGTAAGGAGCTCCACGTGCCAAGCCTGTCTGCAGTTGGCAGCAGGTTTTGGGGATCCTGCTGTCTCTGGAGGAGAGGGGGCCTAGTAGGGAGAAAGACTGAGGTGACCTCAGGCTTCACCTCCCCAGGGTGTCTGTCCAGGGCCTCCTGCTTTGTGTCACTCTGGGCTCCATCCACTTTGTGGATTTGGAGTCAGACAACACCTGGGTCCACCTCCGGGCTCTGCCACTTGGTAACCAGATGACCTTAGGCAAATCCCCGTCCTCTGGGGCCTTAGACTCCTCCTCTGTGCATGGGCTGAAGCTGCTCCTCTCACAAGGTGTCTGTTTGAGGACAGAGATAGATAAGGGATCCTGTTTTTCCTTTTAGGTTTTCTATCTGGAACTGGCTTTTGCCACATCCACTCCTGACAGCCTGGGGCACCACCAACATCCGGGGAACACGCTCAGCTAACCTGTTGGGGGATGAGACCCATGGGGAAGGCGTCAGTTCCTCCTATTCTGACTCTTCCGGGCCAGCTAGCACCAGCCAGCCTGCAGCGAGTGGGCCATAGAACATGACAGCAAACCTAGTCAAGGTGACCAAAGCCGGGGGGCAGATGCACACAGCTGACCCAAGGACTTGTGAGCTGCAATGAGTGGTTGTAGCTTGAAGCCACTACATTCCAGGAGAAGCTTGTTATACAGCAATAGCTCGCTGATGCAACCAGGAAGTAGCAGAGTGGTGGGTGTGCAAGCCAAGGTCAGCCTAGCTTGAGAGGGACTTAGGGGACATGTAGGCGAGAAGCACCAAAAGAGTCAACCGCTTACAAGCAGGGTAAGAGTGCCGTGGGGTGTCTGGGGTCGCTCTGCCACCATGAGAGACGCCAGCCTGAGGACAGAGCTGACTCTCCAAGGAGGAAGAACCGGAGATTGGGGAGGACCCCACATTTCCACCTGTCCTCTCCTGTCCTTGCACATGGAAGCACAGAGCTGGGACAGCCATCTTTCAGAAATGAAGAAAGGAGAATGTTTAATAGGGACACTAGCTCAGTGCAGCCCATGAAGCTATGCTGGAAGCTTCTGTTTCGGGATAAAAATAAGCTGTGTCAGACACAGTGGCCAGGCGTTCTGTTCCCTGCGGCTGAATCACTCCTGCCTCACGCTCGGCAGCCACTTGGTCCTCACGATTCCCTGATTTCTGCAAGACCAGGCCCAGCACCCTGAAGTGCCTTTCCGCCTCCAGGCCAGAGGTCCATAGCTCATTGGCAGATTCCTGACGTTGGTAAAAACTTGCTTGGTGCTCGGCCTAAATGCAGGATGGTGCTCTCATTCAGTTTTATTTTTCACTCTTCTTACTGTTTATGAAAAGATCTCGACACACCATGTCCTTAAATGTATCTCTCCTGAACAGCAAAACCTGCCCAGCTGCCACTGCAGATCCCAGAGGCTGTCTAAAGACTCACACCAAGTCCAAAAGGACAGTGGGGATGGCCATGAGACAAAGACTGCTGCTGCCACCCACCCCTCCTTGGCTCTACACTCACACCCAGACCCTCTCTCTGTGGCAAATGGGGATGGGCCTGGGAATGGGCAGCATGGGGTGCAGAGAGAGCACAGATCACCCTCTGCTCAGATGCTGGGGCTGTGAGACCTTGGGCTTGGCACGACCGCTCTCTGGGCTCTGGTTTTCTTCCCTTTAAAGAGAGCGCTCACGAAGACCCCTTCCACTCTGTTTTTGTGAGTCTAGTGAGGGTCTTTCTCTTTAAGTTCCACCCACCCCATCTGCAGCCACAGCTGTGTCTGGGGAGTGTGACAGAGCAAACCAATGCCTGAATGCCCAGTTAATGTCGGGCAGATTCTTAGCCAATCATCTTGGGCGTGTCCTCTGTAATAGAGGACTCCCACTCCTGCGCTCTGATCCTTAGCGCCAACGCACAAAGGACAGAAACACGTACAAGAGGCGCTGTGACACCAAATAGCTCTCTTCTTGCTACATTTATTGTTGTTTTCTTGTTATGTGACTACAGGGAAAGTCTGGTGAGCGTTTGGATAGAGGTCGCGTGGACGGAGCTCCCACGCACTTGAGAATAAAGTGATTAGAATGCAAATTCAATTTAGATCTCCCATACGCTATAACCCGCTCTTGGCTGGAAATGGTGCAGCCTGCTGTTGGGGACAGCATGAAGAACTTGGAAGGGACCAGAGACAGAAGGCAGGCGATTGGGGGAGAACCCTGTGAGCTGGCCCCTCAACACCTTGGGAGAGAAAGTGAAGCGTCGCTGTGAGCCTGAGACTGAAGTTTATACACACTGGGACCGTCGCTGGGAAAATGGGAAGGTCCCCGAATGCCCTCTCTCTGTGCCCCCCAAATATGGCCAATTAAGGGAACAGTGAGAACAAGCCTGGGCCAGAAAGTCCAGATGCCCAAAAACCTGAAGGGCCCCAGCTCTCTAGTGTGCGCTCTGGGACCCGGGGTGGGCAGTGTTGTCTACAGAAAGCGACCTTCTTGCATAAGGTCGCTGGATAGCTGCTCCTGGGGACACTGGGAGTAGAAGCAAACTAAGCAAGCTAATGCTGACGGGGTCACTGCCTCTGCAGCCTCACACACTCTGAGTGGGGATGGACACAGAACCGAGGGTACCATGGCTGGGATATGCCAGCCACCACTGGACGAGGCTCCAGAGGGAGAGGAGGTCCTGCTGGGCAAGTCACTGCGAGGGGCACAGGTGCCACCTGCCAGCCGGTCTCCACTGAACTCTTCGTGAATCAGTCTCTGATCTCTTGTAAGTTTCTCCAGTGAATCACGCCTCCTGTGCTGTCTCTGGGCACTTCCTGTGGCCAGTCCGCAACCTGTCCCCCTACCCTGAAATGAATTGGCTGTGGATAGCACAGCACTTACCTTGCATCTTGTCACCATGGAGCTGAGTTTCCCAGTCTGTCTGCTAAGGACAAGAACTTCAGGTAATAGTGATGAGCTTGTTGTCCCAGGGACCTCGACATCAGAAGGTTTGTAATCAGATACCACGTTCATTGGTAAGTTTGTTGTAGAAAAGGCACATTTGTTCAGTTTAAGTGGAAAACCTGTTTGCCACAGGAGCTTGGTCCCACTCGCCAATCCTGGTGATAATCAACTCGCTGGACCTCCACAGGCAGCTCTGTTCAACTCCACCTGCAAAGTAAGAGCTTCTTCTTACTGGTAAAATTGGGAACACAGCTAAAGGCATTTTTCTTCAGAGAAGTAATTGTTTTGCAAATAAGAATTACATGACCTTAAACAAGTGTAGAACAGCAATTTGTTTCCACATCAATTACCCAAGAAGAGGCGTGACAGACCACTTTCAGGTCCCGCTGGCATGGCCACCACAGGGGACGTTGGAGAAGGACTGAGTGGTTCTGGGCTAGCACAGGCCCAGGCATGCATCTAGAGGAGCGCGAGGCACAGAGGCCTGCTAGCCTTACATTCAGGACATGGGCACTGCACTGGCCAAGGTCCTGCCACTCACGCTGACCATTGCTGACCTGCTGGCCCCCTCGTGGGTGTGGGGTAGTTCGTCCCTGCAGTCTGACCACAGTGATCAGCTCTCACAGGTACCAATGACTTCTGCGCAAATTACACAGCCACTGGCTTTTAGAAAGTTCGGGAACTGGAGCCACCCATGGTGTTCACTGCCTGCGTTGATTGCTCCCATGAATCCTATACTCATTTGCCTATTTAACAAATATTGTAGCATCTACTCCTGAGGTACAGGCCTGGATGTAAGGCCTGCAGGTGGGCAGAGGGAAT
>PVKS010051407.1:0-11154 GCA_004027875.1 Aplodontia rufa | reverse complement strand
CACTGTGTTAAAATAGGACATGTCTAGCAGAACTTGCAAGCTATAACCATCACTGATTTTCAAACTTGAGCTATTAATCACTTTTAATTTCATTTTTAGGTCAATCACTCAGAATGACCTCTTACTAGAACATTTGAAGTGGATTTTTATGCATATGAAACCTCATGTAAAAAACAGTATAAGATTAAATCAAGCACAAGGTAAAATTATGCAATTAATTTATGCAGTAAACAGATATGTAAGGCTGCTATTGGTGTAATGCAGCCTCCTGTTTGTCAGAATACATTTCTAAGCAGAAGGGCCACACCCCAAAATAACAATAGAAATAGTATAGTAAATACATAAATCTGTAAAGTAATTTATTATTATCAAATATTAAACTATCATAATTGTGCTTTCTGTAGTTTTATATACATGACAGTATGATTGGTTTATTTACACCAACATCACCACAAACATATGAGGAAAAAATTCTTCTGCAATGTTGTTTTATCTATGAGTTTATAATGGCTAAGAAGTCACTGAGTTATAGAACTATTTTAGCTTCTATATATTCATTAGACCACTATCATACGTGTAATCCATCATTGAAAAAATGTAGTAACACAGAATATTACTCTATATGAAAACAGCACAACAATGAAGATGGAATACACATCCCAAATACAAAATTGTCCCCATCTCCATTGTAAATTCCTGCCATGTCTTTTTTGCAGACTCTACCACTTTATTCATCACCTTCTCATGTCATCATTCATTTCTCTTACCACAGATTCACTTGTGTGTTCTAGAATGTCTAAATGCACTTGTATTAGTTTTGCTGCTGACTCTTTTGGCACAAAATTATTTTGAGATGCAATCATAATTTTGCATGTTTGACAATTCTTTTTTATTGCTCTACAGTATTCCAACATATTTCTGTAGGACAATTTATTCACCATTCTCCTCTTCACGACCACTTACATTGTTTCCATTTGTTGAGTATTCTAAGTAGCACCTATGCCTTCACCATTAAGTAAAAGTTAGGAGTAAAAAAAACTATGTCAAAACATGTGTAAGCTTAACTAAGTCTGCCAAACTGAAAATTTGTGGTATCATTTTACACTGCCACCAGTCACATATGAGAGATCCAATTATTCCATATCCTCTCTAGCATTTACTAGGATCATACCTTTTTATTTCAGCCATTCTAACAGATGTATAGATGTTTTTAAATATGTTTTCAGTATTTTTAAAATCTACTTTGCCATTTATTTTGATTCATGCACACACAGTGCTTTTCCTCATAATTGTTCATTTTAATTGAGATAAAATTTACATACCACAAAAATCTTTCATTTATAGAATAAAATGATGTGTTTTTTGTATACTTATATAAATGACCATCATCACCACCATTTAATTCCAAATAGTTTCATTACCATAGATACCCTATACCCATTATGAGTGACTTCAAAGTTTCTTTTGCTATTATTTACCATATTTTTTTCTATAGGCTGCTCATTTTAGATTTTCCATATAAATAGATCCTACAATATTTCTTGTTTTACATTTGGGTTCTTTTAGTTACCATAAAAATTTGAAGGTTCATTCATATTCTTTATGTTATTGCTAATCCATTTATTTATTTGCTGGAATAACAATCTATTGTATGGTTATTTCACATTTTTTTATCTATTCATCAGTTGAAAGACATTGGGATATTTTCATTTGGATCTATTACAAATAATCCTACAATGATCATTTGCATACAAATTTTATGTGAGTGTGGACTTTCTGATTGCTATTTCAACAATTGTTTTTATTGTCATATTGATTGGTCATATAATAATCATATGTTTAACTTTTGGGGAAATTGCCTAAAAAAGTTCCAAAGTGACTGTGTCTTTTTATGATTTCCCACCAGTATATGAGTTTTCTAATTTCTCTGCATTCTCAAAATATTTATTGTTTGGCTTTTTTATAGCCTTTCTAGTAGGTTTAAAAATGGTATCTTGTGTTTTTTATTCATATGCACTTAATAAATAATTAAGTTATATATTATATTGTGTGCCTTTTGACTATCTTTTATTGGAAAATAGTTCTTCAAGTTTTGGTTAGTTTTAAATTGCATTATCTTTTTTACTGATGAATTCTAAGGTTCTTATATATTTTATTTTCATGACTATAATTTTTATATAATTTGCAAATTTTGTCCTCCATACTATATATATATTTCATTCTCATGATAGTGTCCTTTAAAATAATAAAGTTTTACATTTTAATCATATCCAATTTAACTCTTTTTCTTTGATTTCTTTATCTTTTTTGCTGTCATAGCTGAAAAACCATTGATTTGTCTGTGATTAAAAATTTACACCCTTCTTTTCTTAATATGTTTATCATCTCAGCTTTCACATTTATGAATTTGATTAATTTTGAGTCATTTTTCATATACGCTATGAGTCAGAGTCCAAAATCAATCTTTTGCATGTGAATACCTAGTTGTCTTTGCACTATTTGTGGAAATTACTATTATTATACCTAGATTTATTATCTCAATATTGTTGAAAATACAGTAACTAAATATGTTTGGGTTTCCTGCTGAACTTTTAATTCTATTGCATTGCCCTGTATATATTTTATGTCAGTATCACACATCTTTATTACTGTGGATTTAAAATCTGTTTTCAGTATTGATTTATTTGTTCTGGATGTGCTAAATTTCCAAATATATATTAGGATTAGTTTGTCAATATTATAGAAATGACACTTGGGCTTTTATGGAAATTAAACTGAAACTATGAAAGAATTCAGATAGAGTAGTGTACTAATAATTTAATTATTTCCATATTAAACCTTCAAATTTCAATTTTATTTACTTGTAATATTTTAATTTCTTCATTTTAAAAGTTAACCCTACTTGATATTACATGAACTTCCTACATCTGTGATTTGGTGTCTGTTGCTTTTGGAAGGTTTTAAGTTATTTTTATTTCAAATATTTCTCTACATCATCATTTCTTCTCTAGCATGTATTCCATTTAGTAATATGTTATAAAAGTTGCGATTTTCCACAGCTCTGTGTTACAAATTATTTTTTTCTTTCTTTCTATTTGCTTTCCTCTTTCCATTTCCGTTTGGAAAGTTACCATTGACTTAGCTTCAAGATCCCTGATTCTTTCTCCAGCTATGTTAGTTCTATTGAGGAATTCATTTAGAGAATGAATTTATTTATTTATTTATCAATATAGTGGGGTTGTTTTCTAACCTCCAACTACCACTGCTTTTTGACACTTAGAGTTGTCATTTTTCTGCTTTTGTTACCCTTCTGTTCTTTCATGCTGTCTACATTGTTCATTAGAACCCTTATTGTATTAATTATAGTTATTTACACTTCCCTCTCTGATAATCCCTCCTGGGATCAGTGTCATATCTGAATGTGGCTTTCTGATTGTGGAATTTTCTTTTGCTTTGTTCTATGTTGCGCCCTGTCCCATCCTCAGACTTTTGGTAGGTCTGTTTTTTAGGATAATTATCTTCAAAGTGTTTCTACAGTTGTGAAACTTTTACAGTCTACTCTGTCCTTTAACCCCTTTTCTGGCTGTAGTATATTCAAGTAATTTCATTGAAATCCTGACCTCTATTGATATATTTTCTTGCTTGATAGTTGAGATAAAAGTCTACTGTGGACTAGAGTGAAAGGTATGTTCTTTCCACCCTAAAAATAAAGTTCTACAAAAAAATTTTTTTTGAAAGTTAAACTTTTGCTGTGGAGAAACTTTTGAGTGTATTTCATAGTGATTAAGTTTCCTCTGCCCTTGACAGAGACTGGAGGATCTTTCCCAGATGTCAACCATGAAAAAAATTTTAAGGTTTCTGAAAGCAAATTCCACCAGTATGTGATACCCAGAATTTCTTTTATTCTTATACTCTAACACACTCGGCCTCCGGTTATTTGTCAAATCTTCCACTGTTGTCTTTCTTCTATTTAGGTTTTGTTAATTAATCTAACCAAAAGTTTCTGCTCCAAGTAAGTAGACCTTAGCTCTGTCTCTTAAAATGAGTCAATCTATATGATTTAAATCTGAAACTTCAGTTTTCTGATTGGACTAAGAAAAGTCAATTGATTATTAATTTGTCTCTATTTTTTCTTGGTTTGGGCATGACATTGAAGAATTCAAATTCTTTGCATGTCTAAACAGACATTGGAAGCCCAATCTGTTTCATTGTATTCTTGTTTACTGGCTCTTCTCCCTCCTTCAGACAACTATATGTTGGGTTTCTTCATTGATCCTGTTTTCTTTCTCCTTCTATATAGGTATATATACATACATATAAATACACATACATATACATATGTATATATATATATATATATATATATGTTTTTCTCAGGTTTTCACTACTGTGACTTAAAAGACCTGACAAGAAACAATTTAAGGAAGAAAAGTTTATTTAGGGCTCACAATTTCAGAGGTCTTAGTCCATAGAAGGCTGGCTCCAGCCCTCAGGGCTTAAGGTGAGGTTGAACATCATGGTGGAAAGCATGAATCCAGGAAGCAAAGAGAAACTCCACACCAGATACAAAATATATACCCCAAAGGCATGCCCCCAATGACCCACCTTTACCAGCCACTCTTTACCAGCCGACTATTGCCACTTAAACCCTATGAGGTGATTATCTCACTGGATTGGGTTAAGGCTCTTATAACCGAATCATTTCATCTTAGCATTTCTGCATTTGAGCTTTTGGGGACACCTCACATTCAAGCAATAACAATGCTTAAGCAAAATTTTATAATATTTTTGTTTTAATGTCATTTAACTGTAAATAATTTACAAATTTATATCTTCAACCTCAAGATCTCAACTGAACCCTTGACTCGTATTTTTAATAATCTCCTGTTTTCCTCCCATGCAAATTCATATATTTATATGTCAGTATCTGTATAGGGATGCTGGTTATAAAATTACGGATAGAATAAAATAGAATATGCAGTTTAAGAAGATAAATGAATAAAATGTACATAAAAAGTAGAACATGTAAGGGTCACTGACTCTGGAATTAAGCCATAAGTCACTAACCATAACCTAAAAATAGCTACCTTCAACAGATACTGATGGAATGAGAATAATTTGCCCTGAGTTCATGACTGAATATTTAAATGTGTTATGAATTTTATGCTGATTTCAAAATATTTCTCATTATAAAAACATTTTGAGATCAAACCTTTACTTTTATTTGGATTTGTGTTTCCATATGCTACATATATATCATATCTCCTAAATAAAAAAATTTTCAAATCTACGTTTTCCAAAAAACATTTCATAGGACTTTCTGCATTTAAAAAATTTTTATGTTATTTTTTATTTTAAATAATAATTGCACAGGAAATAGTGGGATGTTGTGTCAAGAATGACAGCTTATTCCTGAAGAAACCTTAAGACTTTGGTTAAAAATAAGGAAAATCAAAGATCCATAAAAGAGAGAGAATGAAATTCGCAAGTTCCTGCATTACAGACTTCTTAAATCCATTTATTTCAAGTGAACCAATATATAGTTTTCGAATACAACATGTCCCATTCTATTATTTTTAGCAAAATGGATTCCTTGCTGTGATAAGTGGAGCAATTGTTAATTTCATCTCAAAATGGTTTCTACCAAAGCAGTAGGTCTTGTTTTCATTTAAGATATTGAACAGTTTTCCAGTGCTTTAAATAATCTAAAGTATTATGCTAAATGTTTTTATTTTCAAAAAGTTTTTATAACAATGAAATAACATTTATTGTTTGCTATTATACTCGATATATTCCAGACATGATCTTTATGATAATATATCAATTCAGTGATTACAAGACCCATTTTACTGACACATAAATTGAGAACCATGGAGAATACCTCACTCCAGGTGTGATGAGGACTACTGAAATCATGTTCTTGACCTGCAGCAGTGTAGTGGTGGATCCAGCAGGCTGATGCGCAGAATGCAGCATGGACTGCAGGTTGGTTGAGCCTGCCACACTTTCAGGGACCTGAGGCATGGTAAGCCAGGGTAACTTGACAAGTCACACTGCAGCAACTCAGCCTAGACCCAGTGTGGCAACCACTCCATACAGTTCTGAGGCCTGGAGCCCCAAGCATCTGCAATGTGATGATCTCAACCTCCTGCTTCCCAATTAACAGAGGAAAAACACAAGTGGAGCAAACCTGAATGGGATTGTAGGGGTAATCAATAGTTTTAGTACTTTCCCAAACCCTGATTAGCAGAAATTTGGACCAATAGTATTGACCAAGTGCTATATAAAGCCCTAGACTAACATACTCAGGCAGCAAATCTTAATGGGGTTTTATTTCTATTCTTCACACTCAAATAAACTCTACTGCTTTCACTATTATTTTCCATTGGTTTTCTTTGTATTTGCAAGACAGAACCTGGAAAGAAGTTGGTGGTGAGCTGCTGTGGTCTATTGTAATACTGGAGAGCATAGCCTTCCATTTAGAGCTGCAATACTGTCAGCTGTGACACATCACTTAGTAGTGGAGGAGAATCTGACTTTGCTGACTATGACCCCTCAAATTTGACATCAGTAGGCATCTTCTGTTGTGATCAACTGCTATCACTGACTTCTTGGCTTCCTGCAACTTACACAGACCCCACCCACCATCAAAATCAAAGAATTGAGTTCTCTCTTCAGTGATTTCACTGCATGCACAGCAAGATTTGTCCTGAGCTCTGTATAATTAAAGGCCTTGTTTATTCCAAAGTATTTTGTGCCCATTACTTACCTGATATTTTTGTGCATTAGTTTGGACAATTATTAAAACCACATGTGTAAATGTTTGCACTATTTTTAATACTATAATATTAACGTGGGCCACTATACACCTTATTTCACAAATATGGACACTTTTGAGAGTGATAGTGATGATATTAATTGTGCCATGACTATGGATAATAAACAAGGTCTACTCTCATTATATTGTGACACATTTCCTCTTAAATTAATAGAACTCTGATGTAATACATTCTACTACAAAGTAGGAAGACTACATATGTTGGAATGAACATTCGACTTAGTTATGTTATTGCTATTGGATCTGACTTTACCAGCTTTCAGTAGTATGAACTTAGACAATTCAAATACGCTATGAAAATCAGGTAATCAGGCAACATTGGTTCATAGTCTCTAAAGTTGTAGTTTTGTACATGAAGTTTTTTTTTCTTGATTGATTTTTTTCTTTTATTGATTTTTTAATATAAAATGGAAAATAATAAGTGACAAGATAGGAATATGTATTAAATGCTAATGAATATGTCTTATTTAGCAAATATACCTAAATCAATCATCAAAATATTGATATTGATTATAATTTTAATTCACATAACTACTTTAACTAACTCAAGTTGGATATTATACTTTTTAAAAAGATCAAAACATAAGTCAGTGAATATGATCTACCAATTTCTGTTAAGGTAATAAATTGGGAAACCTGAAAGAATAATTTTGAGTCTTCTATTATATGTTTTATAAATTTTAAAGTTATATTTAAAAGCATCTTGGTTAAAGTCAATAAATGAATAACACATGATTTCACAAATGCAAATAAATCACCTTTAAAATGCTTATTTTATTAGGGATGAGGATCTAGCTCAGTGGTTGAGTGCTTGCTTAGCATGAGTGAGGCCCTGATTTCAACTCTCAGCCACACACACACACACACACAAAGAGCAAATATTTATATTATATGATATGTTTTCTACACGCATCTCATTTAACAGTAAATAGTAGCACTCAATTTATAGTCATTAGTAAAATTTCAATTCATTGTATGGCACCAATTACAAAGAGAATTTCCCTAAGAATCAGAGTTCATTTAGAATATTGTTTCATTATTCAACACCATATTGCAACAGAAATAAATTTTAAAAATACCAAGTAACGATATAAACACAAGTAAGGATTTGTGGTGAGTTTCCATAATGCAGCCCATGGAATTTAGAAATGCTTTCTGATTAGATTTGAAGTTAACAAATTCTTTTTTTAAAGTTCAAACTGAATTATATTTATAAGCACTATGTAGTATTATAAACACAACTTAAATATCATTTATATTGCCTCTGGAAACTTGTTTTCAATATATAATTATTTGAAAATTCAGAGATCATCTGAAGTAAAAATAGCCTACACTTCTAAAACAAATATTTCCCTGTACTCTGTTTTTATCACAAATTTCTTAGGAGATGCCCTTCTTCACTTTTTCTCTTTAAATAGATGTCGTATTATAGTTGTAGCACAAGTTTTCTTTCTAATAACAGTGCTTAATAATGCCCAATTAAATTTATCTCATATAATAAAACAAGTATATGAATGAGACTTTATCCTGGTGACTAAAAATGGTTTGATTAAATTCAATGTTGGTAGCGCAGCATTATTTCAGGATCATGAATGGTCTATATCTCTCTCTGGATATATTTTAGGTATTGCTTTTCAGTCTAAGGATAAGATTGTGTTTTTCCTTGAAACAAATCAATAAAAAATCAAAAGATTCCAACAAACATTATAATTTAGCTATTTTAAACCAAAGATCACAAGTAGTAAGAATATTCACTATAAAACAATGGAATTCTTGTAGAACAATGAAAGCACCTGAATTTCTACTAGTTCCACAGACCATAAAAACATGATAAATATGGAAATATGGGAAAATCAGAAGAGAAATATAATTAATATTAAAATATATGTCCATTATATCATGTTTGTATTAATTTTATTCCCTTTAATGACATGTTTTCTTTCTTCATATTAATCTTAATTATGTAGAAAGAGCATAATACAGAAAATTAAGAAAGAGAAACCGTAGTACAAGTGCAGGAATCCTGTTAGACGAGGCAAAGTAGTTCTTGCACCTCCATGTCCTTTCTTTAGTAATACACTATATTTACTGATATCATCAGAATGTAGAATATACTAATTTCAATACAGCACTTGATAATTGTGGCTCTTTTGGGCTAGTATTCATATCTGAACAAATGTATTGACACTTTGTTTTAGTTTTCTATTTCAGATCATATTGTGCTTTTAAAGATTTCATTAAGCTAAACATGTGGATAAAGTTTCTTTCTATATTTTGGTATTTGAAACAAATGGAAGCCATGATCTTGGAACAGATAAACTAGATTTCGGAGACGCATGAGATTCATCCACGTTTGAATTGCTCATATTATATTTAATGGAAAATGAAGCTTGAATAGAAGAAATAGGCACTCTGTCAGGATAGCGAATTCAAAATGGTGGTCACAGGCCAACAAAGATTCAATCGTCCTTTCAAGCTTTGAAAGTTTTATTTTCAATTTGAATATTATACTGTGTTGAAGCATGGAAAACCTCCCTTCAGGCCAAAGTCCAATAGTGTGTTTCAATACTAATGTTTATATCTTGGAAACAGTTGGTGGAATGTACTTGCTTCTTAAAAAAAAAAGGATTTTGAAAAAGAAGAGAGATTTTGCTCCTCCAGAGAGAGAGAGAGAGTGAAAAGTGGTTCACTGTGTTTCTAAAATAGCTATTGAATTGTTACACAAGTGCAAGGTACAGAGAAATGAAATAACAGTGAGAGTATTATATTTTTTCTTCATGATTAAATAAGACCAGACCATTTAAACTTTAATGGGCATTGACTTTCAAAAATAAAGCACAAAAAGTAGGAGATAAATGATATTACTTTTGTTAATTTGTATAATAATGAAACATGCACAAGAGGGAAAAATAAACACAACTTTTTATGAAGTAGAACTATTGAATTAGTTAAAATCTAGTTCTTGTTCCAGTGTAGACATATTTTATAATTAAGAGTCAGAGGAACAAAAGAAAAACTTGGACCGGTACAATTGTCCAGATGGTCACATTTCGACATTTGACATGCTGACTTACAAAGTATTTTTTATGAAACAAGCTTTTTATTATTTAAAGTTTTTTGATAAACCGATATCTGTTTCTTATCTTTCTAAGCTTTGTAAATAATAGGGCAATTTGAGGGAACATATTAAATAAATGCATAAATAAAAAGAACTATATTGCCTTAGTTTATTTTTATTGTAGTTTTTTTAAAAACACTGCATAGAATATTAATAATATACATTTATTACTAAAAACTTTCATAGCTCTTATTCATAATATTTTGAAAATACAATTATTCCTTAACAAATTCACAAGCAAATATTCATTTAATGAAATAATTTTAACACTTTTTTATAATAGCCTTAAATCATGCCTTCTTACCATACTGGAATATGATGCTATTTTAAAAATTTCTCATGACCTATATATAATGTGGAATATAATAAGATATTGCTTTTATGATTTGCATATTATCTTAAACTTAAAATAAAAATATTTGCATCTATATTTTATAATCATAAGCAGGTCAGATAAACAAGCATAAATATTAAATATTCCCTGAATGTCAGAATTAGACTCTAACAAATGATGGAAAGACTTTCAATTTCAATTTATTTCATGAACAAATGATATATAATTATTTGAATAAATCATTGTTATTTTAAAGTGCATATATACTAAGTGCTCTCAGAATTAAACAATATAAAATATATGCCCTTTTTTGAAAATAAGAAAATTGTTCAGTATTATTTAAAAACACAACTGATTCATTCCAAAGAATATTCAAATATATTTTGTAAGTAGAGGAAGGGTTGAAATGAAAATATATATTATTACAAATGAAAAGATATATGAAGACCAATATGCAAATATTTTGTTTTTAAAAACCTGGTTTAATAATGGCATTTTACTATGTTCTGGACACCGCTGGAGCGGTGGCTTGGTGCTTACAGCACTTGCCTAGCATGCACAAGTACACGGGTTCAAACCCCAGCAACCCACATACACAACTAAGTGTCAAAACAACAAAAGCCATGAGAAAAACTCAATAAAAAATTGGTTCTCTCGGTCTTTTTCTCTCTCTCTCACTGCCCTTCTCTCTTTTTTTTTTTAAAGAGAGAAACAACTTTATGTTATTCACATGGCCTTAGTGGCTCCAACACTTAGTTGTGTACGTGGTGCTGGGGTTTGAACCCAGGTCCTCGTGCTTGCCAGGCAAGCTCCGAAACCGCCTAGCCAGAGCTCCAGCCCCATGCCCTTCTCGCTTTAAAAAAA
>PVKS010051406.1:0-11146 GCA_004027875.1 Aplodontia rufa | reverse complement strand
GCAATGTCAGTGACCTCAAAGGGAACTGGGAAGACAGATTTGTCCCCAGATCTGACATCTGCCAAAGCACCAGTTTTGAACTCCCCCCAAACTAGAAGGACCCCAAGTGCCAGACAGCACTGTGTGGCAAGCATGGGGCTGAACAGCTGCAGTGCTCCTAGCCAGAGCACCAGCACAGGGACCAAGGTGCACAAGATAGTAAGGAAAACAGCGCTAGGAGCCACTGCTCTTCCTACCCTTCGTGCCGTCCCCAACAGCCTGCCCAAGCTGTAAGCTCACCTTGGGGACCAACACCACCCCCAGAGAGGCTGCCTCTAGTTACACATCTGTGCCCATAGCATCAAGGGGATCTAGAAGCACATCGTTCCCCCAGATCTGATATCTGCTATTCAGGCAATGTGCATCTCCTCTCAAAGAAGAATCCAAGCAGCAGACAGTGCTATGGGGCCTAGTTCATCCTGAATGTTTGTGGCCTCACTAGCCAGAGCTTCTCCATGGTGAACAAATTACACAGGAGAAAGACCAACCATGTTCTGGAGCTTAAGATTCCCCTCCCTTTAGTGCCTTTGACAAAGGGCTTCCCAAACAGAAACCCCCAAGCTCACCTCTGGGTACCAGCAACACAGTGAACACAGCCCTATCATGATGTTGAAGGGGGAGATGGATTGTTGCTAACTCCATAAACCCCAAGCTCCCCTGAATCAACAGGTGCTCCACACCCCTTTGCTAGTTCTTAGCTGGCCTCCCTCCAGTCAGTGAGGACACTGGAGGATCCCTTCATCTCCTCCATCAGATGGTGTCTGCAGGGCTCTTTCCGTTGAAGACCCATCAGGGTACTCTATTGGGCCAGGCACCCACCCCAGTGAGGCAGGGCCTTCCCCACTAAGACGACATCCCATGGGAGGGATTTTGAGGTCAGCCACTGGTTCTCTCTCCACCTGTAACCATTTCTCATCTTCTGTTCTAAAAGGGAGGAGCGCCAGTCCTTTCTACAATGATGACTCTCAGAAATGGTGGATCCCATTTTAGCATTTTTGCCACCTCCTAACTCACTTAGTTTGATATAAAGACTTATGTGAAAAGATTAATATCTTACCAGGTTTTGAGAAGAGTCTTCTCCTCTTCGATAAGAACAACATAGCCTCGTTTCCTTCACCAGACTGAAGCCCCGAACATTACCTAATGTAGTGTGAATCCCCTCAAGACACAAAAGCCTAATCAGCCTCTGCCTTTTACAGGAACAGCTGGAAAGCCCTAGAAGCAGCTCTTCTGCAGAATCCTAATGCCATTTAAGAGACCTGCACTTCACGGACTGCTGTCTCCATCTACCACAGTGCCTTGTTCTGCCCTGGGCAAGGAGAGCCACCTCTCACTGTTCTGGTCATGGTTGTTGCTATTCTATCCATGTTATTTTAAATCACACGGTTCTACTGGCCTTCAACACTAAGTGTGGTTTGGTTCCTTCCACTCTTGTCTTATGGAATAGTTTCATCCAGTTATTTACCATGAATGTTTTTCAGAATGCACAATAGGGAAAGCTACCCTCATGCTTCCTGCAGGTGGAGTAGAAATGGGAAGTACTAGGATGCATATGATACACACAACAAAGCAATATCATCTGGACAATATCATCTCCAGCACTTCCTCCCTCCCCCTGGGTCCCTTTTCCCTAAGAATTTTCCATTGGTGTCCATGGGATCCACACCCTACTTTGCATGGTCATCAGGGATGTTGGTATATAGTATTCTTTCCTTGATGTATGCTAATCTGGTTTTGGTATTGGTGTAATGCTGACTTCGTACAATTAATTGGAAGTGTTTAACCATTTCTATTTCAATGAATATGGAGAATTGGCTTTAAATCTTCTTTAAAAGTTGGGTAGAAATCCATTTACAGTTGATCAGGTCCCCAGCTTTTCTTTGTTGACAGGCTTTTTATTACTGTCTCCATCTCATTACAAGTTATTGTTCTGATTAGGTTTTCTATGCCACCCTGAACCACTTTTGGCAGATCATGTTTATCCAGTTGTGTGTCCATTTCATCTACCTTTTCCAATTTATTGGAGTACATTTTCTAATAAACCCTAATGATCCTCTGGATTTCTATGATGTCTATGATGATTTCACCTTTTTCACAACTTCTAACTTTATTGATATTGATTTTTTTCCCTTTCTCATGCTTTTGGTTACTTTGACTAAGGGCTTATCTAACATGGCATCTTTTCCATGAGCCAACTCTCTGTTTCATTGATTCTTTGTGTTTATCTTATTCTCAATTTCATTGATTTCAGCCGTGATGTTGATTATTTCCTTCCTTCTACTGCTTTTGGAATTAGTTTGTTCTTCCTTTTTAAGTTTTGAAATGATTTCATACTTTTTCTACTTAGAAGCTTTCTGATTGTCTTATGTAGGCATTCATAGTTTTATACTTTCCATCTAGAACTGCCTGCATAGTATGCCACAGATTCTGGTATGTTGTATCATGTCTCAGAAGAATGCGTGGATATTTTATTTCCCACTTGATTTCTCTTATCATCCATTCATCATTCAAATTTGTATTTTTTAATGTTCATGAGTTTTTCGTTTTTGTTGAGCTTTTGTGATCTGATAAGATGCAAGCAATTATATCCATTTTTATTTGCTAAGTGTTGCTTTTGTCCTACAATGTGGTCTATTTTGGAGAATGCTCATGAGCCACTGAGAAAGGGTGTTCAGCTGTGTTTTGCTTAATTATTTTAAAGATGTCTCTTAAATCAATTTTACTTAAAACATTTTTCATGTTTGATGAGTCTTTACTGTGTTCCGGTCTGGATGACCTGTCTACTGGTGAGAAAGGTGTGTTCAAATCACCCAGTAGTATTGTACTGGGGTCTATGTGACAGTTCACTGTGACAGTGTCTATTTTAGTAATTAATTATATCTGCATGTGGATCATATTTATTATCATCATATCTTTTTGTTGGATTATTTCCTTTACCACTAAGAAGAAACCTTCTTTGTCTCTTCTGATTAATTTTTCTTTGAAGTCCTCCCTCTCAGATATGAGTGTAGCTACTCCTGCTTTTCTTTGGGATCCATGTGCATGGTGTATCACTTCCCAGTCTATCACTTGCATCCTGTTTCCATCATTGTCTGCAAGGTATATCTCTTACAAACAACATATATTTGGGTATTGATTTTTAATACTGTCTGGCAGACTGTGTCTTTTTAAAATTTTATTGAGGCATTGTTTTTGTAATATTGTAAATGCATATGCAGTAGTAACATGATGTGCCCCATTTTCATCCAGAATCATCCCCACATCACCAGCATCCCAGTCTCTTGACTCTTTTCTATTTTTTTCCCTATCACAGATATAAACATCATGATTGTGTACTTTCCATAATTAAATGATTATATAATATTTTTTGCTTTTGGGGGGAGTAAAGTGTGAGCTACATCATTGATTCCACCCCTATTTCCTTCCATATTATTGCACCCTCTCCCTTCCCTCAAGATTCTTCCCTCGTATATCTTCCCCCCACATTTGTGTTGCTTTAACTTTTTTGGTCTTGTACATGCACTTGACCTTTCACCCACCCTGGGTTTACTCTAGCTTTCACGAATGAGGGAATACATTTGACCCTGGAGTCTCTAGGTTTTGGCTAATTTTGCTCAGCATCATTTTTTTTCTATTGTCATCCATTTACCTTCAAAGGCTGTAATATCATTACTTCTAATAGTTGAGTAGAATTGTATAGGATCGATATATCACAGCTTTTGGATCCAGTCATACAGTGAATGGCATCTGGGTTGGTTCTGTAATTTAGCTATTGTAAATTGAACTTCTATGAACATTGATTTTGCTGGTTCACTGTAATGTGCTGATTCTAGCTTTTCTAGGAAAATATCCGGAAGAAGATTAGCTAGGTTGTAAAGTGGATATATCCCTATTTTTTTTATTAGATGAATATGGGTTTCTGATTGAAGGGGAAACATTGTCAAACAATCAAGAACAAATGTATTTATACATATTTATCTAAGGCTAATGCCATGCTGTGGATGCCGCACTTGGGTTCCCCATGTTTCTGTGTTTCCCCCAGAACACCCCATGAGTTAAGTGGATATCTGGTGGAGGTCAGAGATCTCCTTCTGAGAGGATTCCCCCATATTCCCACCCTCCAGTCTCCTAGATATCCTTCCTAAGCCCTCCCCCAACCCTGTACCCCACCCTATGCCTCCAGATATCCTAGCCAATCATTCCCCTGATTGGGAAGAGAATCATACAATTTGAGGTTATTATTAGCTTAGCCATCTAATATACTGCTTCCTGATGAATTCTAGCTTCCACAGATGAGAGAAATGATTCGGTCCTTGAGTCTCTGAGATTGGGATACTTCACTTAGCATAATTCTTTCCATCTCCATCCATTTGATTTCAAAAGCCATAATATCATCTTCTCTAATGGCTGAGTAGTATTCCATTGTATATATGTACCAAAGTTTTTTAATGCATTCATTAAGTGAGGGGCTTCTGGGTTGGTTCTACAATTTAGCCTTTGTAAATTGAACTTCTATGAACATTGATTTTGCTGGTTCACTGTAATGTTCTGATTCTAGCTCTTCTAGGAAAATATCCAGAAGAAGCATAGCTAGGTTGTGAAATGGATACATCCCCTAATTTTTTGAGTATTCTTCACACTGCTTCTCAGAGTGACTGTACCAGTGTGTAGTTCTACCCCAATGTGCTAATCTTCCTATCTCTCCACAACCCCTCCAGCATTGTTTTTATTCTTCATCTTTGCCAATCTTAATAGAGGGAGGTGAAATATTAATGTAGTTTTGATTGGCATTTCTATGATTACTAGTGATTTAGAATATCTTTGCTTGTGTTCATTGGCTTTCTCCATTTCCTTTGTTGAGAAGTTTCTGTTCAGTTTTCTGTCCCAGTTATTAATTGGATTGTGTTTTTGACATTAATATTTTTAGTTTTTTGTAGGATTTCGATATTAGTCCCCGGTCAGAGGATTCACACACCATGATTATCTCCCATTTGTTTTCTTGAGAGTTTTGACTAATTCTTTGGATGGATGAGCAAAATTTTTTAGTTTAATGGCATCCCATTCATTGACTCTTGACTTTAATTCTTTCAGTTGGGGGTTTTTGTTGAGAAAGCATTGCCACCTCCCACATGCTGGATTATTAATCTTAATTTATCTTCTAGAAATCATATATTTGCTGATTTAATTCCTACTTCCTTGATCTATTTTGATTTTTTTTGATGCAAGGTGAGAGATAAGGATCTCATTTCAGCTGTCTGATGGTGGACATCCAGTTCTTCCAGCACTATGTGTTGAGTAGACTGTCAGTTCTCCATGTTGTATTTCAACCTGCTTTGCCAAATATCAGATGTTTCATCTCAGAGTCTTCTATTCTATTCCATTGCTATTTTCATCCCAGTTCCTTGCTGTTTTTCTTATTATATCTTAATAGTATGATTTTAGGTATGGTATTGCAAAACCACCTGTTTCTTCTTTTATGCTAAGTAATGTTTTGGCTATTCTGGGTTTCTTGTTATTCCAAATGAATTTGATAATAGCTTTTCCTATCTGTAAAGAATGCAATTCATGGGGCTGGAGCAGTGGCTTTGTGGTTTACGGAGCTTGCCCGGCATGCACAAGTGCATCGGTTCAAACCCCAGCTCCCACATACACAAGTAAGTGTCGGAACAATGAGAGCCATGTGAAAATCTCAATAAAGATTGATTCTGTCTCTCTCTCTCTCTCACTGTCCTTCTCCTTTAAAAAATTGCCATTGATATCTTGATCATTAATGCATTGAATCTGTATAGAACTTTTGGCATACTGGCCATTTTAATTATACTAATTCTGCCTAACAAAGAACATGGAACATCTTTGCATCTCTTCAGGTGTTCTTCAATTTTGTTCTTCATTATTTGATAAAATTCATTGTAGAGGTCCTTTAATTCCCTTGTTAGATTAATCCCCATGTATTTTATTTTTTGAGGATATTGTGAATGGGTCAAATTTTATAGATGTTTCTTCTTCCCTGTTAGTGTTATCATATAGGAAAGCGATTGATTTACATATAAGTGTTGATCTTGTAGCCTGCCACTTTGCTAAATCTGTGTATAAGCTTAAGCAGTTTTCTGGTGGAGTTATTTTTTTTTCTTTTACAAATAGGATAATGTCATCAGCAAAAAGAGGAAGTTAGACTATTCTCTTCTTATTACTATCCCTTTCCTTTCCTTTTCATGCTTGATTGTTCCAGCTAGGGTCTGGAATACTCTTTTGCATGAAAATGGTGAGAGAGGGCAGCCTTGCCTTCTTCCTGAGTTTAGTGTAAATGCTTTTAGCTTCTCTCCATTTAGTATTATGCTATATGTGGTTTTGTCGTATATGACCTTTTCTTAGATAAAATACATTCCTTTGAACCCTCTTTTCTAAGAGTTTTAATTATAAATGTGTGCTGTATTTTATCAGGCCTTTTCTCCATCAATTGAGATGAGCATATGGTTTTTGTTAGTTTTTAAGAGATGAATCACTTTTATTGATTTGCATTTGGTAAACCAGCCTTGCATCACTGAAATGAAGCCCACTTGATGTGCTGAAGCATCTTCTTGATGTTTTTTTGATTGCAGTTACCTGGAAGCTTATTAAGGATTTTTGTATCAATGTTCATCAGCAATATTGGTCTGTTGTTTTCTTTTTTTGATGTGTCTTTTGGGGTTTCTATCTGAGTTATGGTTGTCTCATAAAAAGTGTTTGGGAAGGTTCTTTCCTTTTCAATTTCTTGGAAGAGTTTAATAAGAAGAGGTTTTAGCGGCTCCTCATAGGTGTGGTAAAATTCATTCGGGAATCCATCATGTCCTAGGGTTTACTTCATGGAATGCTTTTGATTGCTATATTGATTTCAGTGTCTGTTAGTGGGCTGTGTAGGCTTTCAATATCTGTTTGCCTCAATTTGGGAATGTTATATGTGTCTAGAAATTTGTCCATGTCTTTCACATTATCTGATTTATAGTAGTATAGTTTCTCAAAATAGGGTCTGATAATCCATTTCCTTGAGATCGGTGCTAATCATGCTCTTTTCATGGATGATTTTGTTGATTTGCTTCATTTCCTTCCCTCCTTCTTTTAGTGAGATTTTATTTATATTTTCAAGGAATCAGCTCTTTATTTCATCGATTCTTTTCATCAATTGTTTTTCTTCTCTCAGTTTCACTGACTTCAGTTCTATTTTTATTATTTCCTGCCTTCTGCTGTTTTGGAAATAGATTGTTCTATCTTTTGTAGAAATTTGATGTGGAGCACAAGCTCATTCATTCAGGATTCTGCCTGAGTTTTTAATTTAGGCATTCAATGCTATAAACTTTGCACTTAAGAATGCTTTCATATTGTCCCAAAGGTTTTGATATGTGTGTCTTCATTCACATTTGCTCCCATGAATTTCTTAATTTCAGCATGTACGTCTGCTTGGCTCCATTCTTCCCTTATTGGAGCATCAGTCAGTCTCCATGGATATGTGTGCTCTCTGTTATAATTATTGCTATTGATTTCTAGGGTTATGGCATCATGGTTTAATACAATATGTGGAATGATATCTACTTTGTTATATTTGCTGAGATTTCCTTTGGTCTATTTTGGAGAAGGATCCATGAGCTGCTGAGAAAAAGGTAAATTCAACCAATATGGGTGTTAGATTGTGTAGACGTCTGTTACACCCATTAGAATTATGGGATTGTTTAGGCTGGGGATCACTTTACTGTTGTTTTTATTTTTCTCTTTTGATCTGTCTGTTGGTGATGGTAGAGTATTAAATCTCCCAGTATTATCACGTTGGCGTCCATAAGTTGTTTTATGTCATGGAGTATTTTTTCCACATTCTTGGGAGTATTGGTGTTTGGAGCATAGATATTAACCAGGTTATATCTTCCTGATGCATTGTACCCTTTACTAAGATGTAATGACCTTCCATATCTCTTCTGATTAAATATTCTTTGATATCTACTTTGTTGGTTATAAGAATTGCAACACCAGCTTGCTTTCTTGTTCCATAAGCCTGGTAGATTTTTTTTTTTCCTATTCTTTGAACTTCAATCTGTGGATATCTTTGGTGATAAGATGGGTTCCCTGCAACCAGCGTACTGTTGGATTATGGTTTTTTCTTTTCCACTCTGCTAGTCTACATGTTTGGATGCATGCGTTGAGAGTGGTCACATTCAGTGTGAGCACACTTCTGTGTTTGTGGTTCATAGTCATTGTTTTATTAGTGAGTTCTCTGCTGCCTTGCTTGTCTTTTGATATCCTGTACTTTTATTGAATGTCTTGTTTGTTGGTTTTGAAGATTGTTTGCTTGTTCTTCTATCTGGAATTTATCTTTGGGAATTCTTTATAATGCTGGTTTCCTGTTCATGACTGCTGCAATTGGACTTTATCAGGAAATATTCTTTTTGCCCCTTCAAATGTAAAGGTGAGTTTTGGTGGTATACTATTTTCTGGTATAGATTGTGGTCATTCATTGATTGAACTAGTTCCTTCCAGTTTCTTCTTGCTTCTAGGGTCTGAGTGGAAAAGTCAGAGGAGAAGCTTAATGGAATATTTTTTGCATTTCTTTTTTGCAGATTTTAGTATTCTTTTCTTCACTTCCTTGTTATACATTTTGAATGTGATATGTCTCAGTGAGTTTCTCTTTTGATTAGGCCTACTTCATGTGGTATGAACTTTCTGAATGAGTATATATATATATTTGACTATTTTAATATGGGAAAATTTTTCTTTATTGCATTGAGTATGATCTTTATGTCATTCATTTGCATTTCTATTTCTTACTGTATCCTAATTAGTTTTAGACTGTTTCTTCTCAGACATTTTGAAAATTCTGTTCATGTTCTGTGAGTTTTTTTTCTGTTTTATCATCTGTAGGCTTAAGGTTATTCAGCCTATCCTCGTGGTTGGAAGCTCTTTCTTCAAGACTTGAGATTCTGTTTTCTATAGAATTTAGTTTATTACTAAATTTTTCCATCATTCCTCTGATGTAGTTTATCAAAGATTTTTGACCCCACTATTTACTTTTTGAAATATCAGAAGAAATATGTCAATGAAATATTACAGAAGTAGACATATTTCTTTGATAAAAGATTTCTGTTTTTTGAGTTTTCTTACTTATTCCCTTCATTAAATCTACTTTTCGTTCATTGTTCCTTTTATAAATGAGATCATTGATATTGTTTTCTAGGTTTTTATCCTGCTCCCTGCCTTTGGGTTCCTTAGTATCAGATTTGTGGGTTTGAGGTGAACCATTTCTAGTTAGATTCCTCATCTTGAAGATCTTCTTCTGGATCTTTGATTGGGGCTCCTTGCGGGGATGCAAGGGAGGTTTATGTATAGGTGCTTCTTCCTTGCAGCTCAAAGAGTCAGGTCAGACACCACCCCTCTGATGACCACCTTCTTCCAGAAAGCTGCTTAAAATGGAGCCTAGCTTTGCTGCACCATTTGGATGTAGGCTCCGGTTAGGATCTGGAACCTGTTGGTGGTGCATGGCAGACCAGTGGCTTGTTCAAGCACAGTGTTGGGAGTACGTTGCTGGGTCCTGTTATCTCATAGAAACAGGGCGGGTCTGAATGGTCCTTCCTGCATGCTGCAATGGGACCTGAGTTCTTTGGTGGCAGGGATGAGCCCTACATATCTGGACCTGGCAGGTAAGCACTGCAGATGGGCAACTCTGGGCATGTGTCCTCAGGATGTGTCTGGTTCCTTCTGGCCTGGGACCAGATGCCTGGGCCCATGGGGCACATGAGTAGGGCAGCTCCAGGCAGGAGTCCTTCTTTGGGGTGTTTTGAGGGCCTCACAGCCTGGGACCAAAGGCCAGAACCCATGCAGCATGTAGGTATGGTGGCTCTGTGTGGTCTGGTTGGTGGTATCCTGGGTGCCTGTAAACCCAAGATCAGAGCCCTGTGCCCATGTGGTTGTGTGGGTGGTGTGGTTCAGGGCCTATGTTGTATCTCTTTTTTTTTTTTTTTAATAAAGAAAGGGAGAGTGAAAGAGAGAGAAAGAAAGGATCACATTTGTTTAGTTTTTCCTGTGGCTTTCATTGTTCTGACACTTAGTTGTCTATGTGGTGCTGGGGTTTGAACTTGGATCCTTGCATAGGCCAGACAAGCACCATAACTGCTGAGCCACCGCTCCAGTCCCTAGCCTATGTTTTTTAATTGGAGAAGTGAGAACATTTATCTTCAATGTTATTATTAAGTGATATATATTAATTCCTGTCATTTTCATTTATGTATAATGTTTAATTTGTTCATTTAATCTCCTTTGCTTAGCTATAATTCAGATGAGATTTGTTCATTTCTGATTTTCAAGGCTTATGTTTTAGTTTTTCTGTGTGCAGTATTTCCTTCATTAACGTCCTTCCATCCACATATTTACCCCCAGTTACCCTGACAGTTTTTCAGGATGAAGAATGGGGGATGCTATCCTTATGCTTCCGGTAGAGAGAGAAGTAACGGAAGGCTTCAGGTGTGTGTCCACCTGGCTTCTGCCTTCCTCACCAACCCCAGAAACTCCAAAATGGAGGCTGCTACTCTGATGCGTGTGGACTGTGCCGTCTCCACCCCAAATCACCCTCACATCCCGAAACCTTTTGTCCCAAACATCCCCTGCCTGCTAATTTCTGCTTGTGCCCTTCCTCTCTGCCCTTTACCCAAAATATTGGTGGGACTGCCTCTGGTAACTCCCTTTAGGGACACAGCATTGGGCACTATTTCACCTTCCCATTCCCACTTCCTGTAGTCTCCAGCTTGCTTAGGTAGGTGTTTCCTCTCTTCTAACAAGGGACTAAAAGCCAAAAAGTACAGACATCATTAGCCATGGACTTGTGCAGCTCTTCATCTCAGACAGTCTGAAACATACTCCACATTTGATATGGACTCTCAAACCTGGAGCCACCCTGCCAGCCACCCTTGGGTTCCCTGATGGGCAGATGCCCAGAGGTCTCACCTTTGTCAACTCTCTCCAGTTTGGATACCCAGGAACTCCTGGCCCATGTTCAGCCCCAGCTGCACACTTCACTGCATGTCTGCCAGGCTTGGGCAGCCCAGTCCATTCAGATCTTGGGGCTCATACACCCAGAATTCCACCTTGGATA
>PVKS010051405.1:0-11154 GCA_004027875.1 Aplodontia rufa | reverse complement strand
TAAGACTGCATATAACCTATCTCAGAGTGGTCCTGCTTGAATGAGTGAGGGACTGGGGGGATTTTTCATGAGTTTCTGCCAGGCATTGGTTGAGGACTACTTCTAGACCCATCAACTGCCCACCGCTTCCAGTGTATCCTGTGTACAAGTCTAGCCTTGCTCTGGTGACCAGAGAAAGCCCACAGGTGGAGCCCCAGGGACTAAAAGTAGTGAGCCATCCACTCGGGGTGAATGGGATGGAGAGGGCTGAGAATTCTTTGATGGGGCCCTAACAGTTTCTGCTGCGCTGCTCTAACCCATTCTCATCAGGCCAAATTCTTCCTCACATCTATTCTGCATAGATGGCCCAAACCTACCTTCTCCAACTTTGGTTGTCTGAAAGACAGAGCTTTGGACTGATATGAGCAGATTCTTTGGTGTTTAAATGGGTAGTAGTAGCCTGGGTTATTCTTGACTCAACAGAAGTTTGTGTGACCAGATGAAGTTAAGGAATCCTAGGGCAGGGGGTGGACAGAAGGTGAGTAGAAATAGCCCCATGAGGGCCACAGGCACTAGGGGAAGATGCTACAAAGTGAGTGTTGACCTGGTGTGCTAAAGTGGCTAAGATTTCTATGGGCAGAGTCTTTTGAGATGATCAATTTAGGACATAACTTGAACCCTTTTGCCTTTTTTAGGTCAAAGATGGCCACCTGCCCTGCAGTGATATTGAAATGTAATAGAAGGTAGGAGAAACTGATGCACTTAGAGCATCCCGTTGCCCAAATGAGAAGTCTTAAGGAATGTAGGCTGAGCTAGTCCCTAGAGGTCTTTAAAAATTCCTGGATGTGGTCATTATGACTGTACCCTGGTACTTGCAGAAACTGCCACTCTTCCCGAGTGCTGATTGAACCTCCCTTTCTCAGCCTATCTTTGCTTCAGGCATCCAGCCTAAGGAACTAACTTCTTGAGAACACAATAGCATGGAGCACCAGGATGATCGAGTTGAGAGCATTCTCTTCCTCAATTTTCAGGCAGAATTTTTGCTCTTCTGCTATTGAGGTTATAAGAGCTCATATTTATGGGTTGCTCAAAGTGACTTGGAGAAGCAAATATGTATGACATTGGTTGTGTGGGTAGGCAAGAAAGACAAGAAATATATGCAACTGAAAATTCTCATTTAATGTTATATGGTAACTTAACATTTACTGTATAAAAATGTCTTCCTTCTTTAAAAAAATAGAATTTTTTTTCCTGAGGAATTTCTGGACCAAGCATTCTTATGCTCATAAAATGTTAGTGAGTAGCTGGTTCATATCCCTTTTTAAAAAATTGCCTTATCTTTTTAAATCATAGTTGAAGTAATAGATGCATGAACTTTGCAAGGCATAAGAAAACATAATTTACTTAACATGATTTGGGAAGAAAAACTGAAATATATCAAACAACCCACAACCACATTATTTAGAAAGAAGAAAATCAGAGACACTAATTGCCCATGATGGCTATTTATACAATGCACCACTGGAGTGAAGGGATGCTGGCTGGTCTTGAAATGGGCAGTTTAAATTTGATCCAGAAGGCAACCAGTGGAGCCAGTAAAGACACATAATCTGGGAGGTGACATATTTTCTCTGCTAAAGTTCAGTTATTGACATGATAAAGAAACAAAAAGAATAGGCCCAAAGTCTACTTTACAACCCTTAAGTAAAACTACTGAGTGGGAAAAATTTATCCCCTTTCCTAGCAAATTCCTTTGCCTGAGTTGACCTTCCTTCAGATGTCCACCATCATGAGGTTGGTTCCTAAATGTCCCAAACTCAATTGGGCAAATACTTTTGCTCCAGAACAAACCTTTCTTTCCTCTACCATCAACCCAAAAGTACCTGTTCTGTGTCTTAACCATCAAACATTTTCTGTGTGCTGAATTAGCCACCAGCTGTAATCTAATACACAAATGCTCATGCAGGAATCAAAGACTGATGGTGTCACAAGGAGAATCAATCAATTTCCTACAGCAATTTGGGTATCATATAGGGAGTCATGATGGGGAAACATATTCAGTTGCCAAATCATTTTGTTCATGTTGTTTATTTTATTTTATTTTATTTTTTTTAGGGCTGAGGACCAAACTCGGGGCCTTGCGCACGCTAGGCAAGCGCTCTGCCACTGAGCTAAATCCCCAACCCCTTCATGTTTAAATTAAAGGATTTCTATTAGATACAGAAAGGGGGAAAGTCTACATTAATAGTCTATATAGGCTTGAATATCTTAAAAATAAAGTCTAAGGGCGTTACCTTAGAATTTTCAGTTCTATTAAATCAGAAATATATTCATATTTTGCCCTGGTGGAATGTAATTCTGGTTTCCATTTCTCACCTCATTCATTCAGGCAGTGTCCCTGGAATGTCATTGATCTCTCTAAGCCTTTTAAGTATTGTTTTGACTCACTCTCAGGGAATATAAATTGTCATCAAAGATGGACCAACATAGCTGCCCAAAAGACACTACCTAGTTTGTGTCAATAGTATAGAAGTTTCACCCAAATTCTCCAAAAAGGTGTAGGCCCACCTCCAAGTGACCTACTATCCTTTCACTCCCAAAGATGGTGTAGGTAATGACAAATAGAATTGCTTTGGGGGAGGAAGTGGAATCCAAGCAAACTATGGAGCACTGGCAATGTACCAGGCCATGTGCTGATGAGCTTCCACCAATCCTTATTGCATTCCTCACCTCAAAAACTTGTACCATGGCTATTATCATTTTCCACTTCTCCAAGAGAACCCTCAAAAGGAAAAATAATCTTTGTCACCTAAGTTAAAAGTGGTAGAACCAAAACTGGCTCCAAAGACCCATGTGATTTCATTGAAAGCAATGGTCCCATGGTATGATTCCCAGACCAGTGGCATTCCTGCGGAACTTGCTAGAAACGAGTGTTCTTGGGCCTCCCTCCAGACCAACTAGATAAAAAGCTCAGAAAAATCTCAAAAACTCGGAGAGTTGCATTCTAAGAAGCCTTCTCCAGTAGTGCTGATGTTCTTTAAAGTTTGAAAACCCCTGTCCCTGACCACATTGCTTCTCACATGCCATGACCGTATCCAGGGATGAGCTGGCCACAGCTGTGCCCTTACCATGAGCATTTATTTAATCCTTATAAGCCTACAGACAAGCCCACTCCTCTGTAAATACCCTATTCTCCAATGAACTCTTTCCCCTCTGAGCTTCAAAGCTGTCATTGCCTATAGAATCCCTTTGCAATTTATCACTTATGTCTTATGACAACTGGAGCCTCAAACTCTTAGACCTTTGCCGTGATTTAATATTTCACACTTGTCTCCCACTTAACAGTGCCTGACAACAGTGGTTTGCAGAAAGCAACAAGCTCCATAAATATTAGTTTCCATGGAGAATGACTTTATCAGAAGTTCAAATGATCACTTTATATACTGTAAGAACTTTGGAATATTCTTCATTCAGTACAGCATCCATTAAATGATATGCTGACAAATGAGAATGTATTCTTCTTGGGGTCAATGTTTCCTAAATTTTAATGAGCACATAACCCATCTGAAGATCTTGTTAAATGTAAATTTAATTCAGGAGGTCTAGGGTAGAGGCTGAGATTCTAAATTGCTACCAACTCCCAGGTAATGTCAAGGTTGCTGGTCCATGGACCACACTTTGAGTAACCAAGGTCTCCAAGAAACTGAAAATTGTGACACAGGAAGAACAGTTGAGGTGGGGACCTATGTGACTGTCTTTGGATATTTGGAGGCAAGGAGTACCTTCACACTTAGCTGGTCTAAGAGCAGTGAAAGGAACTATCATACATTTAGAGGACTTCAATTACAGCTCACTGGAGAAGAACTTCTAAATAATCAGCATCTTCTATATGATAAACACGTTACCTGAAAATATCTGTGCACTGCCCCTTCCCCAACTTCCCCAGCCCTGGATGTGTTGCTGCAGATGAGAAACCATTGGCCATAGGAATCCTGAATGAGACAAGTTGGATGAGATGGTCCCAGGGCCAACGCAACATTAGGAATTAGGTATGGGACTAGGGGCGTGGCTCATAGGTACAGCACATACTTAGCACGTGCAAGGTCCTGGGTTCAATCCCTAGCATGGCAAAATAAAAAAAGGATTTCCTTAGAATACAGTCACACATACAGTCTCCTACAGTTTTATTTTATTTTTGTTAGTGTGGATTGAACCGGGTTCTTTACCACTGAGCTACATTCCCAGTCCTCTTTTGTTTCGTTTTTAATAAGGTCTTGTTAAGTTGCTGAGGCTGGCTATGAACTTGTAATCCTCCTGCCTCAACCCCCACTCCCCAGATGCCCCCGGTTGCTAGGATTACACTGCACCCTACTTATTCTATCATTTTATAAAGCTCTTGTGTATAATCTCCATTGCAAGTATGATTCTCCACTTCATTATACATGAAGATGTTTACATTTTGTGGTATCTTCATAATCAGCACGTATTTTATTATAAAATTTTGATTGCTTGTTCTCATTTCTTTCTGATTTTAAACCTGTGACTTTTATTCCTAGAGCTTTTTGTTTTTTTTCTAATTTATAGAACACGTTAAACTCTATAAATGTAAGGCTATGGACTGACTTATCTTGAAACACAATGTTATTCATTTTCCATACATGTTGAGATTTGTTGTTGTTGTATCTTTGAGAGAGGGATTCTCTCTGTTGCCCAGGCTGGCCTTGAACTCCTGGACTCAAGCAATCCTCCTGCATCAGCCTCCTGGGCATCTGGGACTACAGGCACACACTACTACATAGTGTTGTGTTTGTTTTTTTTTTGGGGGGGGGTTTACAACTCTATTGAAATACACTTGGGCCAGGCAGTGGTGCAAGCCTGTAATCACAGCAGCTTTGGGGGCTGAGGCAGGAGGATGATCCCAAGTTCAGACTCAAAGCCAGCTTCAGCAACTTAGTGAGACCCTGTTTCAAAAATAAATGAAAAAAAAAAGAATTGGGGAGGTAGCTCAGTGGCTAAGCTCCCCTGGGTTCAATCCCTGGTGCCAAAAAGAAAAAAAGAAGAAGAAGAAGAAGAAGAAGAAGAAAGAAATACAATTGATACACAATAATCAGCGCTAATCTAGTTTATGTCAGCATAGAAAAATTTGCATTCTTTGGAAATTTACAAAAATGGAATCACACAGAACTATGACTTTATTTCTGGATTTTTTCACTTGGCATGTTTATTTTGAGATTCATCTTTGTTGATACATGTATCATTTGTATATACTATAATTTATTTACCTGTAGGTACAAATTTGGGTAGTTTCTAGTTTTGGGATATAGCATTTATATGTGAGCCTTTGTATGGAAATGAGCTTTAATTTCTCTTGGGCTAATACCTAGGAATAGAATGGTTTTTAAGATGCATATTGAATATTTTAAGAAACAACCTATTTTCTAAGGTGGTTGTATCAGCCTACATTCCCACCGGCAGTGCAATAGTGGATCCCTACATTGTCAACACTGGCTGTGATATAATATTAGATGTTCTATTAGGTATGTCTAGGTATTGAGTTATGGTTTTAATTTGTATTTCCCTAAACTGTTCATGTTGAACATCCTCTTGTGTGTTTATTTGCCATCTCTATACCTTGCAACAAAATATTGAATACCTGTATTCAATATATACCTCCTGATCTTAGAAGGAAAGCAAGCATTCATTTTTAAGTATGATGTTAGCTGTAGGTATTTTTTATAGATGCTTCTTATCATGTTGAAGAAGTTCCTTTCTACTTTGCTGGGATGTTTTAAATCAACAATTTTGGATTTTCTCCAATTCTTTTCTGAAAATTCATGGAAAATTATTTTCCTTTATAAATCTGCTAGTGATAATGATTGATATTTGGATGTCAAACCAACTGCAGTCCTGAGCTAAATTCTATTTGGTCGTGATGTATTATTGTTTTTAAAGATTATTGGATTCATTTTTCTAAAATTTTCTTATGAAATGTTGCATCTTTCTGAGCATGGTGGCTGACTCCTGTAATCTCAGCTATTCATGAGGCTGAGGCAGGAGGATAGCAATTTGCAGTCAGCCTCAATAACTTAGCAAGATCTCTTCTCAAAATAAATATGAAAAGGACTAGGGGTATAGCTCAGTGGTAGAGAAGTTGCCTGGCATGAGCAGACTCCAGCATTACAAAAAGGAAAAAGAAAGAAACAAAAAGAAAAGAGATGTTACATCTGTATTCATAAGGGATATTAATCTGTGGGTTTCCCACCCCCCTCTGAAAAAGTTTGTTTTGGGTTTTGTGTTAGAGTAGTGCTCAACTCAGAATGAACTGGGAATTTTCTGGAAGAGTTATACAAAAGTGGTATTATTTCTTCATTAAATGTTTTGTACAATTCTCCAATAAAGCCATTTTTCTTTTGCCTGAAGGACTATCTTTGCAATTCGTACAAATTTTAGTTTGTCAATTTCTACAAAAATGCTTATTTACATTGTGCTTGGGTGGCATTGAATCCACAGATGAATTTGAAGAGAATTTCTCTTGATGAATATTTTAATTTTTCAATATCTGAAAAAAAGTATTTGCCTTCCTTTAAATTTTTTTAGATTAAGTATTTTATTTTTATATAATATCCACATGCAGTTATGAGAAATACTACAAAGAAATCTCCTGCATCTTTTCCTCAGTTCCCCTAATGGTAACATATTAGAAAACTATAATACCACATCACACAGGGTATTGATATTGATAATGAAGATATAGAACATTTCCATCTTCACGAGGGTTCTTTACGTTCCCTTTTGCAGTCACACCCATTTCCTCTCCTCTTATCCTCCACACCATCTGGTAACCTCTGGCAACCACAGACCTGCTCTCCATTTTTATAATTTTGTCATTTTAAAAATGGTAGTGGGATAATAGTGTTATGGTTTGGATGTGGAATATTTGGAATATTACACAAAGGCTCATGTATTGAAGGCTTGGTCCCCAGTGCAACAATGCTCAAAGGTGGGGCTTTTGGGAAGTGTTTGGATCATGGGGGCTCTGATCTCATCAATAGACCACTCTGTTGACGAGTTCATAGCTGAATGGAGAGATGGAAGGCACTGCAGGAGGTGGGACCTAGTTGAAGCAAGTGGATCTTTGGGGGTGTGTTCTTGGGGACTAGATCTTGTCCATCTTATTCCCGGTCCTATTTCCTCTCTGCCTCCCAGCTGCCATGAGGTGAGCAGCCTCTGTAATGCCCTTCTTCTATGATGTTCTACCTCATCATAAGCCCAGAATCAATGGAGCCAAATGACCATGGAATGAAACCTCTGAAACCATGAGTCAAAAGAAATGTTTACTCCTTTGAGTTGTTTTTCCTCAGGTATTTTGTCACAGCAATGAAAATGTTTGGAACAATTCTCCAATGAAGTCATTTTTCCTTATCCTGAAGGACTATCTGTGCATTTCATATGAATTTTAGAAATGCATGTTATATGTGACCTTTTGGGGTTGGTGTTTTGCATACAGCTTAATTCTCTGTAGACACATCCAGGTTGTCACATTGCATCAATAATTCATTGCTTTTTATTGCTAAGTAGTTTTCCACAATATGGAGATGCTTCAGTTTATTTAAACATTAACTCATTGAAGGACAGTGTGCTGTCAGTTGTCAGGTCTACTATGAATAAAGCTGCTATAAACATTTCTGTACAGGTTTCATACCCTGGTATGAAATTGCCATCATGAAACACACAGTATCTCTCTCTCTCTCTCATCTGTTCTCCCACAGACCCATTTATGTTTCCAAAAAGTCATTTGTAAGCTATACTGTACACCTTTACAAAAATGTAAATGTTTAATTCTAATGTCAAAAAATATCTGAAAAGAACAATGGGTGATAGGAAGGAAGGAGAAGGGGAAACGTTGGAAATGAGTTGAAACAAGGTGCATTCCAAGCATTTATAAGGATCCCACTGTATATGCTATTGCCATGTACTTAAAGAGTTCTTCATAATTATAAGAATTATGTCACTATACTTTGGTATTTTAGGAAAAATATGTGACCCAGAAAGAGAGGCAAGAGATTGGGGGATGGGAGGTGGGACATGGGGAGGTTCTGGGGGACAGATTTTGACCAAATTGTATTGCTGTATTGTGTGCATCTATGAATTGTGAAAACAAATCCCATCTTTATGCACAACTATAATGCACCAATGAAAAATAAATGAGGGGCTGGAACAATGGCTCAGTGGTTGTAGCGCTTGCCTGGCATGTGCAAGGACTAGGATTCAAATTCCAGTACCATGTACACAACTAACTGTCAGAGCAACGAAAACTGAATGAAAAAATAAATAAATTTGATTCTTTCTTTCTCACTGTCCCTCTCTCTCAAAAAAGAAAAAGAAAAAGAAAGAAAGGTCATTTGTTTCTCCATAGTACTCTTTCTCTCTCCCTTCTATTGTGTTATCTATTCTCCTAGAAGTGCCTCTTTATCTCTCCCTGTCCTCTATGAAGATGGGATAAAAGCTCCAAATTCTGACTGCTTCCCTAAGTTATATTTCTTTGTGAACTCCCATGTGCATGTACATAATTAAATCTGTTTTTTTTCTCTTGTTAATCTGTTTCAGTTCAGTTTGCAGGCCCCCAAACACTGAATATAAAATGGTGGGGAAAACATTTTCCTCTCAACAATAGCTAATAATCCAACAAAGAAGGTAAAATAGAATCACAAGAAGAATTTGATTAATCCAAAGTAAGGAAGAAGAACTAGAAAAAAGGAAATAAAGAAATTTGAACAAATAGAAAACAATAGCAAGATGATTTAAATCTAACTATATCAATACTTAAATCTAGGTAATCTAAATACACCATTAAAAGGCAGAAATCATCAAATTGTTTTAAAAAGACAGAATCAATTTAACTCAGTCTATACTAAAGTTATTTCAAATATAAAAATACACACATATCAAAAGAAAATGACAGAGCTGGGCTGGGTATGTAGCTCAGTGGTATAGCACTTGACTAGCATGAATAAGGCCCTGGGTTCCATCCCAAGCACAACAGAAAAAAAAATATCATGATAACACCAATGAAAAGAAAGCTAGAGTGGCTTTCTTATCAGACAATATACATTTTAAGGCATAGAATGTTATCAGGAATATAGGAATTCATTACATAATAATAAAGGGGTCAATTAATCAAGAGGACCTATCAGTCCTAAATGCTCATGCAGCTATTAATAGAATTTCAAAATCTATGAAGCAAAAACTGAGCTCTATAATTATTTTTAAAAAAGTTTTAGTGCCATTCTCTGAATAAACATTGGAACAAGTAGACAGAAAATCAATAAGATATAGAAGATAAAAGCAACTTGAGCTAATGGACACTTCAGAATACGCCATGAAAGAAGTCTAGAATATACATTCTTCATGAGGTGCACATGGTACACTTACCAAGATAGGCCAGATTCTGAGCCATCAAACTAGTCTAAATGAACTAAAAATATGTAAGTTGTTTTAGTCTGCTTTTTTGCTGCTGTGACCCTAAAGGCTTGACAGGAACAATTTTAGAGGAGGAAAAGTTTATTTGGGGGCTCATGGTTTCAGAGATCTCAGTCCATAGAAGGTGGACTCCATTCCTCATGCTCAAGGTGAGGCTGAGCATCATGGTGGAAGAGTGTGCTGGAGGAAAGTGGCTCAGGGCATTGCAATTAGGAAGCAGAGAGAGAGAGAGAGCCTCCAATTTCCAGGTACAAAATATATGCCCCTAAAACACTCCCCTAGGGATCTACCTCCTCTAGCCACACCCTACCTGCCTTTAGTTACCGCCCAGTTAATCCCTATCAGGCTCTCATAACCCAATCATTTACCTCTAAGCCTTCTTGCATTGTTTCACACATGAGCTTTCTGGGGTGGGGCACCTCACATCCAAACCATAACATAAGTCATACAAGCATGTTCCCTGAACACAGGGAATTAAATAAAGATCATCAGAAAGATATTTGGATAATCCCCAGATATTTGAACCTAAAAAGCTTACTTCTAAATAACCTATAGGTCAAAGGAAAAATTTGAGAATTCAGAAAGTAACTGAGGAATCAAATGAAAATGAAAGCATGATATATCAAAACATGTGGGATACCATTAAAACAGTATTTAAGAGGATTTTATAGTACTGACATTAGAAAAAACAAAGGGGGAGCTGGAGCAGTCACTCAGCAGTAATGACACTTGCCTGGCATGCATGAGGTCAGGAATTCAATTCCCAGCACCACGCACACAACAAACTGATGGAGCAATGAAGCCACATGAAAAACTAAATAATAATTGATTCTTCTTTCTTTCTCTCTCTCTTCAAAAATAAGAAACAAAAGAAAAAAGAGAAAACCCCCCCAAAGACTTTTATTTCCAATCTAAGAAATGAAGGGGCTGGAGCGGTGGCTCAGTGGTTACAGCACTTGCCTGGCATGCATGAGGATGCGAATTCAAATCCCAGTACCATGTACACAACAAAATGTTGGAGAAATGAGAGTCACATGAAAAATTAAATAAAATTGATTTAAAAAAAAGAAACCAAAAGGAAGAGCATATTAAACCCAGAGTAAGTAGAAGAAGGAAATGACAATAATCAGAGCAGAAGTTGATGAAACAGAAAACAAAAACACAAGAGAAATGTAACAAAATGGCATGCTTATTCTTTGAGATAAATAGAGCTGATTAATCTCTAGCCAGACTGACCACAGAAAAGAAAAGAATAGAGAAGTTATAGCATCAGGAGAGATGTCATTGCTAGAGATCCTTCAGACAGTAAAAGGTTAAAGATTGAACGTTAATGAACAACTTTAAGTCAATAAATTCAACAGCCTATATAAAATAAACAGATTTCTTTAAAAGAGAAACTGTCAAACTCAGTACAAGAGGGGCTGGACCAGTGGCTTGGTGGTTGCAGCACTTGCCTGGCATGTGTGAGTACATGAGTTCAAACCCCAGCACCACATACACAACCAGGTGATGGCGAAACAAAGTCCACATGAAAAACTGAATAAAAATTGATTCTGTCTGTCTGTCTGTCTCTCTCTCTCTCTCTCTCTCTCTCACTGTCCCTGTCTCTTAAAAAAATACTCAGTACAAGAAATATATAACTTGAAACGCACTACATTGGACTGGGAGTATAGTTCAATGGCAGAGCACTTGCCT
>PVKS010051404.1:0-11160 GCA_004027875.1 Aplodontia rufa | reverse complement strand
AGTTATCAGTTGATTTTAAGTGACAATTAGATGAAAGTAAAATTTTATAAAAAGAGAGAGATGATAATGCTAACACCAGACCAGGACAAATTTGTTGGATGGTCTTATTTAAATTTAGACCATAACCCTTGAATATACATGGAAACAGACCACCACAAAATCTTCTCTAAAGCACTTGCTCACCTTCACAATTTTGTTAATAAAGGCTTGAAAACTACTGTACCTAGATTTGTGGAAGAAGACAAAATGGAATTGATTGAGCCCTTTTTCAATCCTATAAGCCACCAATCACCTGTAGGGACACATCAAGTCCAGAAAAACCCATAGATAACAGATACCCATTGGCAGCACTTTCTTGCCCTCACCTTACTTCTGGAAGCTCTGTTTTCTTTCTATTACTTTAATAAATTCTGTAACTTTGCTCTTAGCCTTGTGTCCACAGTGTACACTCTTCAAATTTGTTAGACAAAGAATCCACCCATCCACATTTGCTTCCTGTTACATTAGAATTCTTTGTTTCAAATATGTGCATGTGTATGTATGTGTGTGCACGTGTATGTGTGTTGCTGAAAATGTTGTTCTCAACACCAACATGATAAAAGTGTGAAATTGTGTAGGGAAATTATAGTATACAAATTTTCTAGACCTTATCACACCATCCAATAATTTGAGTTATGAATGGTTTCCACAACAGAACAATATTTTTATACTTGTCAACATGAACTTATATCCTACCTGGGGACCTATAAGTTTCTTTTTAAAGTCTGTGGTTTGGGGAGGTAAGAAAGGGAGGGAAAAGGGGGGTTATCAGTGAGTCTGGGAACACTGGACACCCATGAGAAGCTAAACTATACTCAGGCATTCAGAGAAACTCAGAGAGTTAAAAAAAATTAGTATACATGTATATTCTCATGTCTATCTGTACCATGGGGACATTACAGAAGAGACATGAGATCAGAGAATGGATGAAGGCAAGGAGATCCTGGACTAGGATCAGGTTTAACTTACTTGTGTCAATATCTATGTATGCATTAATATGTAACAAAGATTTCCACCAAAATGTAAGACAATGTCAAACACATAAAAATATTTTAAAAAGTATGTAGTTTGATGAGAAAATTTCAACAATGAGGTGAAATTTTCAAAGCAAGGAATTTTGTAATCCTAAATATATTAAGAAAATCTTATTTATTTTTATTAGTGCATTATAGTTTTACATAATGATGGGATTAGTTGTCACATATTCTTAGACACAAATCAGCAATACAATTTGTTCAATATGCCTCCCCTGCTACACCTCCCTCCTCCCATCCCACAATCCCTTGCCTTTCTTCTGGGTCCTATATTGTTCCTAAAATACCCAAAAACAGTGGTATAATTCTTATACCTATGAAGAACATTTATATATATATGACTATAGTGTATACAGTGATACTTATAACTGCTTGACTTGTACCTTGCTTTATCTCAGTTCCAACTTTTCCCCTTCTCTTCCCTTCTTATCATCCCTTGTTATTCTTCAAAATATTTGACAATAGGAGTAAACAATTTTATTTTTGTACAGGTATGCAGCATAGCTTGTTCAAATATTTTATGAATTATCTTGCAATTGTATCTCATAAATATTAACATTTTGCATTTTTGTTCTATAGATCTAATGAGTTTGTCTACCTTACTTCCAAGCCTGGTTTTAGGTCCAGCCTCCACAAATGAGGGAAACCATTTGGACCTTAATTTCTTCCATTGCCATCCATTCACCTTCTGTGGATGCAATACCATTATTTCTAGTAGCTGAGTAGAACTTCATTGTATAAATATACCAGATGTTTTGGATCCATTCATCCTGTGAGGGACATCTGGGTTGGTTCCATTGTTTAGCTATTGTGAATGGAGCTGCTATGAACATAGATTTTGTTGTGTTGCTATAATATGCTGATTCTAACTACTCTGGGAAAATACCCAGGAGAGGGATAGCTGGGTCACATGATGGATTCAGCTCTAATTTTTTGAGGAGCTGGACCAGTCTACATTTCCACTAACAGTGTGTTAGTGTTCCTATCTCCCCATAAACCCTCCAGCATTTTTATTGTTTGTATTCTTCATCTTTGCCAGTCAGACTAGAGTGAGGTGAAATCTCAATGTAGTTTTGATTTGCATTTCTCTGATTGCAGTGATTTAGAACACTTTCTCATGTATTCATTGGCTTCCTCAATGTCCTCTTTAAGAAGTTTCTGTTTAGCCCTCCGGCCCATTTCTTGATTGGATTGTCTGTGTTTTGTTATTGAGTTTTTTGAGTTCTTTGTAAATTTTAGATATTAGTCCCCTGTCAAAGGGATCACAGACCATGATTCTTTTCCATTCTGCAGGTTAACTCTTGACTCTTTTGACTATTCCCTTGGCTGTACAGAAACTTTTTAGTTTAATTGCATCTCACACATTGATTTAAGACTGTAATTCTTTCACATTAGGAGTCTTGTTGAGGAAGTCATTGCCAACTCCCATATGCTGGAATGTTGTTCCTAATTTTTCTTCTAGCAGATGTATGATAGCTGGCTTAATTCCTAATTCCTTGATCCATTTAGAATTGATTTTTGTGCATGGTGAGAGATAAGGATCTAATTTCAATTTTCTGCAAGTGACTTTCCAATTTTTCCAGCACCATTTGTTGAATAGGTTGTCTCTCCTCCATGTGTATTTTGACCCTCTTTGTGAAAGATCAGATGTTTAAAGACTTGTGGGTCTATCTCAGAGTCATCTATTCTATCCCATTGATCTTCATTCCTATTTTGATACTAATATCATGCTGTTTTTAATACTAGAACTCTATAGAATAATTTTAGATATGGCATTGCAAAACCTCTGTTTCATCTTTCTTGCTTAGTAATATTTTGGCAATTCTGGGTTTATTGTTCCATATGAATTTGAGAATTGTTTTTTTTTATATCTGTGAAGAATGATGTTGGAATCTTGATGAGGATTGCATTGAATCTGTAGATTGATTTTGGCAGAATGGCCATTTTAATTATATTAATTCTGCCTAACCAAGAGCATGGAACATCTTTCCATCTTCTCAGGTCTTCTATAATTTCTGTTTTCAGTGTTTGACAATTTTCATTGTAGGGATCATTTATAGCCCTTGTTAGATTAATTCCCAAGTATTTTATTGTTTTAGAGGATATTGTTAATGGGACCAGTTTCCTAATTTCTTCTTCTGCCCTAATATTGTTGGCATATTTGAAAGCTATTAATTTATTGGTATTGATCTTGTAGCCTGATACTTTGCCAAATCTGTTTATTAGCTCTAGTAGTTTTCTCAATCTTCCATATATAAGATTACGTCATCAGCAAAAAGGGATAGGTTGGTTTCCTCCCTTCCTAGTCTTATCCCTTTGATTTTTGTCCTCTTGCATGATTGCTCTAGCTAGGGTCTCAAGGACTATATTGAGTAAAAGTGGTGAAATTAGGCAGCCTTGTCTTGTTCCCAAGTTCAATGGAAATGCTTTCAACCTTTCTCCTTTTAGTATTATACTAGCTGAGGGTTTGGCATATATGGTCTTTACAAAGTTAAAAGAAGTTACTTTGCACCCTGTTTTCTCTAGAGTTTGAGCAAAAATGGGTGATGGATTTTATTGAAGGCCTTTTCCACATCTATTCAGATGATCATATGTTTTTTGTCCTTAATTCTGTTTAAGTGGTGAAATACATTTATTGATTTACCTATGTTGAATCAGCCTTGTATACCTGGAATGAAACCTACTTGATCATGATAAATTATTTTCTTGATGTGTTTTTGAATGTGGTGTGCAAGAACCTTATTAAGGATTTTTGCATCCATAGTCATTAGGGATATTAGTCTGTAGTTTCCTTTTTTTGATGTGTTTTGTTGGATTTTGGTGTCAGGTTATGGTTGCTTCATAAAAAAGTGGGAGAGTTCCCTTTTTTTTAAGTTTATTGAAATAGCTTCATAAGGAGAGGTGTTAGTTCTTCTTCAAAAGTGTGGTAAAACTATGTGGACGATCCATCAGCTTTTCTTCTTTGGAAGACTTAATTTCTGTATAGATTTTGGTGCTGGTTATTGGGATGTTTAGGTATTCAATTTTATCCTGTGTCAATTTGGGAACGTGGTATGTGTCTAGAAATTTCTCCATGGCATATAGATTATCTGATTTAGAGAAGTACAGTTTTTCAAAATATGTTCTGATAATCTGCTTGATTTCAATGCGATCAGTGTTGATCACCCCCTTTTCATTGGTGATTTTGATGATTTGCTTTCATTCTCTCCTTTTAGTTAGATTAGCTAGGGGTTTGTCGATTTTATTTATTTACTTATTTTGAGGAATTGGCTGTTTTTTTGTCTATTCTTTAATTGATTTTTGTTCTCAATTTCCTTAATTTTAGCTTTGATCTTAATTATTTCCCGTCTTCTGCTGGCTTTGGGGTTGGATTGCTCTTCCTTTTGTAGAGATTTGATTTGGATCATAAGCTTATTTGTTAGGGAGCTCTCCTAATTCTTAATTTGGACACTCTTTGCAATAAGTTTTCCCCTTAAGAATGCTTTCATGCTGTCCCAGAGGTTTTGATATGTTGTGTCTTCATTCTGATTCTCTTCCAAGAATTTCTCAATTACTTATCTCATGCCATCTTGGATCCATTCTTCATTTAATAGGGTGCTATTCAATATCCATGTATATGTGTGTTTTGTGCCTTGGTTGTTGTTCTTAATTATCAGGGTCATCACATCGGGGTCTGATAGGATACATGGAATAATATCTACTTTTTTATATTTGCTGAGATTTTCTTTGTGAACTAGAATATGATCTATTTTGGAGAAGGATCCATGTGCTACTGAGAAGAAGGTATACTCTACCAATTTGGGGTGGAATATTCTGTAGATGTCTGTTAAATCTGTTTGATTTATGATGTTGTTTAGCCTGGAGATCTCTTTATTACTTCTTTTTTTTTCGCTTTAATGATCTGTCTTTTGGTGATAGAGTCGTGTTTAAATCTCCCAGGATTATAGTGTTGAGGTCCACAAGTGGTTTTATATCTTGGAGTAATTTTTCCACATATTTGGGGGCATTGGTGTTTGGAGAGTATATATTTACTATGGTTATATCTTACTGTTGTATTGTTCCCTTTACTAGGATGTAGTGGCCTTCTTTATCTCTTTTGATTAATTTATGTTTGAAATCCACTTTGTTGGATATAAGAATTACAAACCCAGCTTGATTTCTTGGGCCTTATGCCTCATAGATTTTTTTCCCATCCTTTCACCCTTACTGTGTGATTTTCATTGGCTGTAAGGTGGCTTTCTTGTAAGCAGCATATTGTTGAATTTTGTTTTTTTGATACATTCTGCTAGTCTGTGTCTTTTGATTGGTGTGTTGAGACCATTTACATTCAGTGTTAGAATAGTTATGTGCTTGTGGTTCATATTCATTGTGTTTTATTAATAAATTGTATGCTGTTTTAGTTGTCTATTGATAGCATGTAACTTTATTTCCTGTGTGGTTTTTGAGGAATGTTTGCTGCTGCTGCTGCTTTTTAAGAGAGAAGGACAATCAGAGAGACAGAGAGAATCAATTTTTATTGTTTTTTTTTTTTCACATGGCTTTCATTGCTCTGGCATTTATCTATATACAGTGGTGCTGGGGTTTCAACCTTTGTACTTCTGCATGCTGGGAAAGCACTGTAATCACCAGGCCACTGCTCCAGTCCCAGCTTGTTCTTCTATCTGGAGTTCATCTTTGAAGATTCTTTGTAATGATGTAAAAATCCTATTTTTCTAATGCTGAACCACCCTTCTATCACTGCTTTTCTCTGTATCTTTCTCTTTCTAGCCATGTTTTATGTGAACTTATTCATCGTAATTCCTTACTAATGTTTTCTATTTCTTCTTTCTCTTTTTATATACACTGTAATTCAAAGATAAAGAAGAAATATCTTCAGAAAAACTTAGAAAATAGTAATGAAAACAATATATGATTTGGTATTTAGGAAATGAGTGTAATGGATATAAAAATCTCTATATTATTTTAAACTGATAAAACTACATGAGTTAGCTAACCCCTTTCCTTGGTTGAACCAGAGCTATAGGACAGATTTATGTGCAAAATTCTTTGAAATATTTCTGTTACTGTTACATTACTATTTACATGATTTTTATTTTATCATTTTAATGTGAACTTAACTCTTAGACAACCGTACATTTGATATCTATGCTTCCTAATGATATTCCTGGTAAATAAAGTAATTGTTCAGAAGAACCTGAGGGCTAAGAACACTAATAGGCAATGAAATAAAATCAGTACCATGAAATTATTCGAAAGACAATGGCCCTTTGTTAATTGAATCAAATTTATAATATTTGCAGATGTAATTTGCACAGTATCTATTGTTCAGAGAATCCTCTGAAGTTATAATGAGTGACTCACTACTTCCTTTGGTGTCTTTCTTTTAGTCATAACTATTGTATTAGGAGTATTTTCAATTTTAAACTTTAATCTTCATTCATAGACAGATACCTCTTCTTTATATCCTTTTACATAATCTTTCTTCTTAAGCATCACAAAGAACTATATAGAAACCTTCAAAGAAAAATATGTTGTAAATAACAGGATACTCTATAACCTTTGAGTATATTTGTTGACAAAACTTTTACAAAGATGGGATATATATATAGACTTTGGTGTGCAGTCTCATCTTTTTAACAAACAAACTCCATCTTAAAATTGTTTTCAGCTTTGGGTAATTCTCCTTGTGTATTAAGTTTGAACTATTTTTTTAAGGAAGAAATTTTAAAAATATATAATAAGTGTAAAAATCTTAAATGAAACAAGTTTTAATGATCATAAAATGTAAGATGATTTCTTTAGAAATATATTTATCTAGCAGAGTCAGAGATATCAGAAAGTTAAACTGTGTCTGCTGTCACCAGTAGATTTTTTGACATTTCCTCTTTCATGTGGAATAAAACAAAGAAAAAAATGGAACCTGGAATTTTGGTGAAGTAAGACAGTTGTAAATCCAAGAGAAAGAATGTGTAAAATAATGAAAAAAGTGTATTTTAAAACAACAAACTTTATCATTTGTAAAGTTTTAAAAACATGTTAACATGATCATAGTCAAGTTGTAGTATGCAAAACATGGCATGTCAGAGTAAATCGAAAATATTTTTTATTGGGCTGGAGTGGTTGCTCAGCAGTTGGGAGTGCTTTCATGGTGTGTGCAAGGACCCAAGTTTGAACCCCTGCACCATGTACACAACTACATGACAGAGAAACAAAGGCCAGATGAGAAACTAAATAAGTTGATTATCACTTTCTCTCCCTCTTCTCCCCTTCTCTCTTTAAAAAAAAAAAAATAATTCTTACTGCCATGTAAGTTGCTAACAAAATTTAACATTCCTAAATTTGACACAAATTACTTATTTGTTTACTATACAGCAAAGTATATTATAAAAATAAATAAATGTGAGAATTTCATTATGGTAAATTCTAAGATTTTTTTTTAAATATGAAAAAAGTGAAATATTTTCATCACAAAGACTCAAAGGACATTGACTAAATGCCCACCAAAGGTGAAAAATACAGATGCCAAAAATAGAAAGCTATTGTATCATTTGTGCTATAAAGATTTAAAAGAATGAAGTGTTTATTGGAAGGAATAAACATAAAATGTCTTAATACAGAATCAGAGTGTATCCACCCTAAAGTCAACATGAAAAAAAACTCAAAATACCACTGCCACATATTTCACTTATATATATATATATACTATAGTTGACTAATATATTATAAATGTTATTTATTTATATAAATATATTTTAGAACAATTGAGAATCTAAAAAATTGCATATTATTTCTATTTAATCCTTTCAAACATATACCTCTTTATATAGACTCCTGTTTCTGACATATGGAGTTTTCTTTTTCACTGAAAAGTTTCTAAATTTTATTGTATGGCAGGTTTGCTGCTGATGAAATCCCTTAATTTCTATTTCTTTTTTTTATCCCCTTGATTTTTTATTTCCCTTTTACATTTGGAAGATGAGTTTTCTGGAAGTGAGCTACTTTCTTCCACTATGTCTGTCTTCCATGATGTTCTGCCTCATCTCAGGCTCAGGGTCATGGTGTCCACCCACCCATGACTAAACCTCTGAAACTGTAAGCCAGAATAAACTGTTCCACCTCTAAATTGTTCTTATGAGGCATTTTGGTCACAGTGCTAACATACTAAATATAACATTAAAAGAGAAAGGCCGAAGCAGGCTGCCCTGCAGAGAATGTCCTTCTTCTAGGTTAGGAATCATGGAGAGCACCTGCACCCCAGTTCTTTTCTGGTTCAGAATGTTGAATGATTTTAGCTTGTCTAGCTTCATCTCATTTTACATATAGAAATGATAACTTCCAAGCTCCTTACACAGCAGATCTTAGAGTTGAAGAATCTCAATAAAGTTTTTGAATATCTACTTTTAAACTGTTCTCAGGCAAAATAATTGTGACAATAACTCCAAACCTATCTCTTAAATTGTATCTTATTTGAAAGTCTTGGGGCAGGGTGTTATAGCTGAGTGGTGGAGTGAGCACTTTGCTTGTGCAAGGCCTCGTGTTTGATCTCTAGCACACGTACACACACACACACACACACACACACTTGTATTATTCTTTGGTCTATTGACTAGTATTAGTTTTAAATCAAGAATGTGTCATCAAGTTTAAAATTAGCTCAAAAATTGAGTTACTTTCTGGAAACAACTAAAAATTCAACTGTTGGTAACAGTTTAAAAAAATGGAATGTTAATGACATATATGCACTCATGCGCATATTTAAAACTAAGAAACAGACCTAAGTAAATAATATGCCTGAAAAAAAATGGGATGCTTATCAGCAAATATACTTTTCCTTTGATAAATCTGAGATTGATTAATTATTTTTGTTCAAAAGAGAGTGAAGAGTGGCTGGAGCAGTGGCTAGGCAGATAAAGTGCTTGCCCCGCATGCTCAAGTACATGGGTTCAAACCCCAGCACCTACGTATACAACTAAGTGTTAGGGCAACGAAAGCCATGTGAAAATCTAAAATAAAAATTGATACTCTGTTTCTATCCCTCACTGTCTTTCTCTCTTAAAAAAAAAAAAGACAGTTTACAGGTGAGATATAAGCAAAGGTTTAAGTATAATATGGAGGATTTCCCTGTCGTGCGTGCGTGCGTGTGTGTGTGTGTGTGTGTAAGCTGCCATCAGATGAAAGTGACTTAAGTAGTAGTCAATCACTTAAGGAAAAATGGAAATTATTGGTGAAACTCTGAGTCTACTCGGCAACTTAACACCAAGGCTAGATAATTCTACTTGAGTTTGGTAGAGCAATAACTGTCCTTCAAACATGGGAGATGAGAAACAAATATTGTTAGTAGCCACTGAGAGAATTTACTTATTAAAAAGTGTAAAATAGATCATTAAAATGTAATACTATTTGAAAAATGTTGGATTACATCCATATTTATTGATTAACATGTAATTTTATCAATGGATAAGATTAGAAACATTTACATTACACTTTATGCCAATTATATACAATTAACTAATATAATAGGTGAACACTCTTTTTTCCCTAACATATGAAACAGTCTTACATCATTTATATAATGATTGTATTTATACTTAAAAGGATTTTCTAAAATCATGTCTTTATCAAAACATTTGTAAAGGAAATGTATTAATTCAAGGATTTCAATGCAAATTTGAGAGAGCTTCTAGAAAAGGCCACAATTAATTCAGCAATTTTTAAATGCTTCTTTTGTTTGAAAAATTGTAGACTTGAGTACAATTTTAAAGTGTTAAACTGTAATTAGGTGAGATAAAATATTTGAGGTGAATTAAAACTGTTCCATTTCATCCAGATGCTACATTCTGTGTTTCTTAACCTGAAGAAGTAGTTATGAAAAGATTGTAAATCTTTAATCCTTTAAAATTTCAGCCTCTCATCAGAAACAGAGATATCTTTCATGTTAATTTTAGCTTACTAATCATCCATTACATGAGCTTCCTCTTTGAATAATTGCTAGTTAGTGCATAAAGAATGAACCTGGTTGTGGTAATTTTTTTTTTAGTGATAACTGTAAATATTCAAATGAAGAGTATCTTAGAGCATATATTTTAAGAAAGAAATATTGTACAGATGAGATATTCTATTTTTCACAAAATAAACTGATTAATCAAAATTTATCGTAAAACTGAAACCAAAAGCTTTTCCTACATTTTCTTAAATTGTATTTAGACTATTATTTAAAATCAGATATTTCACTTAAGAAAAAATGTATTTAAAGAATCCTATTACCTATCATTGAATCAATAATATTCATTTAGACTTCTCATATACATGATTTAATTAAACATGAAAAAAAGTTTTCTTTTATTTTTGAATTCTTCCACCTTGTCTTTCCTGTGATACATTTCTGAATTTTAATTTGACATATTTTGAGCCTTTTTATGCATGCATAGAAAAAGATGTTTATATCCAAACTGTATTTTCCCCAATTTTTGTATTTTCTCTCAATTAAGTTGTCTATTTCCAAGAGTGAAAGCAATTCAGCCAAAGTGACTCAAAAATAATAAACTCAATTTGTATGCATCTGAAGTATAAATACTGTTTTATGAAATAAATCATATTAAAAGTAGATAATGAGCTGGATATGATGGTGCATCTATGTAATCCTAGCAAACTCCAGAGGCTGAGTAAGGTGAATCATAAATTCAAAGACATCCTCAGGAATTTAGTGAGGCCCTAAGCAGCTTAGTGATACCCTTTCTCAAAATAAAAAAATAAAAAAAGGTAGGAACATGAGTCTGTGGTTAAGTGCACCTGGATTCAATTTACTGTATCAGGGGTAGATGGGAGGGAGGTGGGGAGTAAGGGGGAGGAAGTGAAAAGAGGGGTTATCAATACAGCTGGGAACATTTGACTCCCATGAGAAGCCAAACTACACTCAGGCCAGCTGAGAAACTCAGAAATTTCAAAATTTGGGGTTATTACAGAGGAGCATGAGATTGTGGAATGGATGAGAGTGGTGAGATCCTGGATGAGGATTAGCCTTTACTTACTTGCTTTGTCAATATCCATGTATACATGATATAACAATGATTCCCTCCCATATGTAAGA
>PVKS010051403.1:0-11158 GCA_004027875.1 Aplodontia rufa | reverse complement strand
ATTTTTTCTTTTTTAAAGAGAGAGGGACAGTGAGAGAGAGAGAAATAAAGAATCAATTTTATTTAGTTTCATGTGGCTTTCTTTGTTGTGACATTTCGTTGTGTACGTGGTGCTGGGGTTTGAATCCACGTCTCTGCGCACGCCAGGAAAGCACTGTCACCACTGAGCCATCGCTCCAGACCCTATATGTTTATTGTTAATAGATAGAAATGTAATTGATTTTCATTTGTGTATTTTGCATCCTGTGCCTTTCTTAACTCATTTAGTTCTAGGATTTGGAGGTAATTCTTTGGGATTTTTCTACGTGAACAAGTATGTCATCTGAAAATCTGGATAGTTTTTGTCTTCCATTTGCCTGGTATAAATTTCAAATCCTTTTCTTGACTTATTGCACTGGCTAGAACTTTCACCACTGTGTTGAGAAGGAGTGAGAGTGAATATCCCTGGATTGTTGCTCATCTTGGGAGGAAACTGTTCAGCCTTTCAACATTAAATGTAATGTTAACTGTAAGTCTCCGTAGATACTATAAATTTGAAGAAATTCACCCTTTATTCCTAGTTTATTGATATCCTTTCTTTAAAAAAAAAAAAAAGACAGTGGCTCACTGGTTATAGCGCTTGCCTGGCATGCATGTGGTTTGAACCCCAGCACCATGTACACAACGAAGTGTTGGAGCAATGAAAGCCACATGAAAAATAAATAAAATTGATTCTATCTCTCTCTCTCACTGTCCCTCTCTCTTTTAAAAAAAATAAATCATGAATGGGTGTTAGATATTGTCAGATTCTTTTCTGCTGGCTGTAAAGCAGTCACATGATTTTTCTTTTTTGCCTGTTCATATAGTGGACAACATTGACTGATTCTTGACTACTAATTCAGCCTTATATTCTGTGAAATAAATTCCACCTATTTATTGTACATAATTCTTCTTATGTATTGTTGAATTCTATTGCTATTGTTTTGTTAAGGACTTGTGCATATATATTCATGAGGAATATTGTTCTCTAGTTTTCTTTCTTGTACTATCTTTCCTTGGTTTTGTTATCAGGGCAATAATTGCTTCAAAAAATTAATGAGGGAATATGTCCTTGTCTGCCTTTTAGAAGAGTCTATGTAAAATTGATGCTATTTTTTCTTTAAATAGGTGTGAGAATTCCCCAGTGAAATTATATGGGTCAGGAAATTTCTTTTTTGAGACTGTTTAAAATTATTAATTCAAGTTCCTTTAGAATTATAGAACTCTCTAAGCTATCTGATATTGGGTAAGTTGTGAAGGTTTGGGTTTTTCACAAAAGTAGTTTATAAATTGTGAAATTTATGGTATACAACTATTTATAACATTCCTTTTTAATCATTTTAGTATTTTTAGGTATGTAATGTCCAATCATGTTAATTGTAATTTGTTTTCTTTCTTTTTAAAAATTTTAAAAATTTGTCGATCTTGTCAAAGATTCGTATATTGATTGCTCTTTAAACAGAACCAGATTTGCTTTGTCAAATTTCTCTATTGTTTTTCTGTTTTCGGTTGCTTGATTTCTGTCATTACTTTCTTTATTTCCTTCTTTCTGTTTGTTTTGAGTTATTTTGTTCTTTCTTCTAAATTCTTGAGGTGAAAGCCAAGATTACTGGCTTGCGAGTCTCCCACTTTTTTAATATGAGCATTTAGTTATTAATTTCCTCCTCAGAGCAACTTTCATTTGTCCCACATGTTTCAATATGTTTATTTTCATTTTCATTCAGTTCAATGTATTTTTAAAAATTTCTCTCGAGACTTCTTTGATCCGTGGGTTATTTAGAAATGTGGTTGTTTAAAGGGGTGGCAGGAGGGGAGGGAAAGGGGAAATACTGGGGACTGACTTGGAATTAGTTATACTACATGCTTTTATAATTATGTCATTGTACATTCTATGATCATGTATAACGAAAAAGAATGGGGGGAGGGAGGACGGGAGAGGAAGGGGAAATTCTAAGGTCTAAATTTGAAAAAGCAATACTCAATGCTTGTATAATTATGTCATGGTATATTCTAATGTCATGTATGTCTAAAAATGAACCAATTGAACAACAGCATCAACAACAACAAAATAGTCCAAAAAAAAATCTACCATGGTTAAAAACAAAAAAAGAAAACGTGTTGTTTAGTTCCAAATGTTTGGAGATTTTGTAATTATGTTTCTGCTATTAATTTCTACTTTGATTCCATTGTGGTTAGGGAACACAGCCTGTATTATTTCAATTAATATAAATTTGTTGAGGTTTATTTCATGGCCCAGGATGTGGTCTACTTTGGAATATGCCCCATGGGCATTTGAAAAGAATGTATATTCTTTTGTTTTTGGTTGATCCTTTGGGTTGATGATGTTTCTAAGTTGTTTTTTAATTTGTTTGTTTTCTTTTTAAGAGAGACAGAGAGGGAAAGAATGAGAAAGAGAGAAAGAGAAAATCAACATTATTTATTTTTTCATTTTTCATTTTGTTTTTCTGACACTTCGCTGTGTATGTGGTGCTAGGGTTTGAACCCGGGTCCTTGCACATGCCAGGCAAGTGCTGTAACTGCTGAGCTACTGCTCCAGCCCTTGTTTTTAATTTTTTAACCTTTTTATTTTCCATTTACTATTTCTATGGATTATTAACAGAGAGGCTTTGAACTTTTATACTTGTGCGTGTGTCTATTTTTCTTTTCAGTTTTATCAGTTTGGAGTCACGTGTTTTCATGCTTCCTCCCTCTCCTCCTCCTCTTTCTGTTTTTTTTAAGGTTGTTATGCCTTCTTGGGGAATGGGCTTTTAATATTAAATAATGTTCCATTCTGTGTCTGATAATTTTCTTTGTTCTAAAGTCTACTTTGTCTAATATCAAGATTGCTATTCTTGCTTTCTTTTGACTAATATTTGCACTCTTTTACTTTAAACCTGCCTATGTTATATTTGAAGTGAGTTTCTCATAGGTAGCATGTAAGCATATAACGTTATTTAATCAGAGTCCTTGAATTTGTATATTTAGACTATTTTGTGTTCAATACAGCTACTAATATGTTGGACTAGGTGTACCATTTTATTTTCAGGGTGGCTTACAGCTTAATGATGTCAACACTGGATCAGTTTTTTGGCCCTCTTCTCAAGGTTTCCAGATAGCTGCACAGCTCTCTGCATCCAGGATTCCCAGGAAACCATCCACATGCAGGAAGGGGTACGCAGAATTTTATTCTCATGTACCTGTCCCTTCCATCTTTCCAGACAACTCTTCAAACTTCTTAGATTTCATAGGGTATGACTGAATGCCATCCCTTGCTTCCTACAAAGCAAGTAAAAATTTTAATATCTGCTCTTTTTTAGCCTCTACCACCGGAGCACAGCTTCATCAGCAAGGAAGAAAAGGAAAAGAAATGGCTCTTAGGGAGGCAACCAACAACATGTGCCATGATAGTCATTTTTCTAATTGGAAAAATGAAGCTTTTATAGATTGTTATGTTATTAAAGGCAGCACGGGCAGTGAAGGGCAAATCTCAGCACTGCAGGTGGGCAGAGATTCAATTAATTCTTCCAAGATCAAGGTGTCACTACAGGTTAACTGAATAGAGGCGCAACCATCTTTTCCTCCCACTTCTTCCCATGATTAAAAATTGAGAAAAGTAACCAGTGGTCCTTGAAGGACTCAACGTCTCGATCCTAGTTACTCAGATTTCCATGGTCACATGGGCAAGAACTGGTTGTTCATGTGGAGGAAACTGTGATCTCTAGTCCATGGCACTCATACTGCCGCTTCCTCCTCCTGCATCCCTGACAGACATTACTAATTGAAAACAGGACTCTCAGGGCTGGAGCAGTGACTCGGTGGTTGCAGAGCTTGCCTGGCATGCGCAAGTACACGGGTTCAAACCCGAGCACCCACATATGCAAACAAATGTCAGAGCAACAAAAGCCATGTGAAAAAACTCAATTAAAAATTGATTCTCTCTCTCTCTCTCTCTCTCTCTCTCTCACTGTCCGTCTCTCTTAAAAAAAAAAAAGAAAGAAAGAATGAAAGAAAAAGAAAACAGGACTCTCCTCCACCGCACCTGGTCAAAAGCTGAGAATTGTCCATACAACATTTCAGGCAAGAGTGGCAAACTGTTTTCAGTGGAGTTAACGTAAGAGATAAAATCAATTAGGTATGTCTACTGGAGCTCTGAGAGAACCATAGAAAGTAGCCAGCAGTTATGAAGCTGTTCTTAGAGTTCTCTGGAGCAAGCACAGCAGGGGAAATAAAACAACGTCCCACTGTGAAGGGCATCAACGCAGAGAGGACCCTGTGGGTTACAGAGGCTCATCCTTGTTTCAGACTGATGTTTTGCTGAAATTGCATTAGCCCTGCCTTTCTGTCATCCTAGCGATGACATGACAAGGGCCTCCGTTTTGAAATGCACATCACGGAAGAGGCCTCAGCACAGTAATTACTAATCAAGAGGTTGCTGATATCAGGGCTCCATTTCTCCAGCAAATTCTTACTGGCTTCTTGGCAATTTCCATGCTGACAAGATGGAATTTGGACTCCCTGGACTGGCACACAAGGTTCTTGTTGATCTTGTTGTAGAACTGCACTCCCAGGTCCATAGCTGACCCACAGGCTTTCTAGAATGCCCAAAGAGTCTAATACTCGTTCAGCTAGAAAAACATCATGTCCCCAGAAAGGCTGTGTAAGGCACTGCAGACAACTGAAGGCCCGTTCTTCAGTCCTTCAGGCAGCCAGGCAGGCAGTAGTTTCTGATGTCCTCTGTGTTACTCAAACCTCTGGGATGGCAGAGTAAAGCAACTCACTTAAGCTCCTTCAAGACACATTAAGTTCAACCAAAGGACACATGTGGCAAGACTTCAAGCTCATAGTCAAACAAGAATTGTCTCCATGGGAAAACTATCTGTAAGCTCACGGAGAATCCAGGGTGCAAGGGTCATCGACCCGGCCCAGGCACTCTCTGGGTGACTGCTTTGTCACTCTCTGTGCCCCTCCCCTACTCTGCAAGTCCCTTCTGCCTTGTGTATTTGTTTTATTAACACCTTGGGCTCATTCACAGCACCTAGTACGTGTCAGCCTGGGTTTGTGTTGCCTGTTAGGTGAATCAGTCTGTGTTTCCTCATTGTAGTTTTTGAAACTCTGCTTACCAATGTTTGCCCTTATTTTGGTAGTACTTTTGACAACTAGATTAACTCACAAATTATTGGCGTGCATTGGCTGGTCTGAGGTCAAGTGCTAAGAAAGAGGGGATCATGCCATATGACACGGTCTTCAAGGGCTGAACGCTTCTTCTAGTGCACTTGCTACATGAAAAGCCCTGTGGGTAGAGATAAAGTATGAGGTTAGGGAAAATGGATCTGGTGGACATGAGACACTAGACGAGAATTAAGATAAGAAAATTTTGTGCAACTATTGCTGTTTTTAGTTGAGATGACATAAAGGGGCTTAGTAGATAATTGTTGAAAGTGATTAGCAGTGAGCTGCTTATTGGTACCTAGAGTAGAAACCTAAATATTAGTTGAGTTAAAATTCAAATTGTGAAAAGTGGATGCCTTTGATGGAATTGGGAGGATTTGCATTCAAAGGAAAGAGGATCATAAAAAATGTAGTGCACTGTCACATTAAGAACAGGACTTTGGGACTGAAGTGGTGACTCAGAGGTTATGGCACTTGCCTGGCATGTGCAAGGATGCGTGTTTGAACCCCAGCACCACGTACACAGCAAAGTGTTGGAGCAATGAAAGGCACATGAAAAACTAAATGAATTGATTCATTGATTCTCTTTTTCTCTCATTGTTCTTCTCTCTTTAAAAAAGAAGGAAGAAGAAGAAGAAAGGAGAAGGAGAAGGAGGAGGAGGAGGAGGAGGAGGACTTTGGTATCAGACAGCTTTAGGTTCTAGTTCTGGTTCTAGAACCAGAATGGTGTTAAACAAAATACTCTTGAGCTTTTTTTTTTTTTCCAATTGAATATGGATGAATAATATCGCCTTGGGGGTTATTATGAGGACAAAATGTAACAATATGTTTAATATACTTACCGTGGAGCCTAGAACGAGATGTTCTATCAATATTTGTTATCATCAATAAACAATTAAAGCGATGCATTCACAGCTTCAGAAGGCTTCTTGGCTCTCACTGCCAGAGAATCAGAAAAGGTCTGGCCTGAGGCTGAGAGAGGAAGCCAACCTGAGCTGCCGAGCACTGAGGAGCCCTGTTTGGAAGCAACACCATTAGCTGGGGAAGTATCGGAAACTTCAGGCTTTGATGTCACACCAGGAATTTACTCCCCAGACATGGGACATCACAAATCACAGATGTGAATAGCAATAGGAGTTCAGTTAGTGATCACTGCATAGAAAGTCATGAAGATCTGAACCTTGATGAAGAGGAGGGGTGCTGGAGCACCTCAGGGACTCCACCTGCCCAATTCCCTTTGAGTTGTGACATCTTATAATTGCATTTATTTAATTATCATTAAAATTGCAGTTATTTAATTATCATTAAAAGTTACACAATTTATGGTGTAATGTATGATGCTTTTTAAATGTGTATACATTGTGGTGTAGCTAATCAAGCTAATTAGTTGTTACACATATGTGTTAACTCACATACCTATTGGTGCACGTGTGAGTGTGTGTGAGTGTGTGTGTGTGTGTGTGTGTGTGTGTGTGTGTAGAGCATCTAAGGTCTATTCTTTTAGCAATATCCAAGCACACAGTCCAGTATTAACTATAGTCACTATGAATTACATTAGTTCTCTTGAATTTATTCATCTTAGTTGACTAAAATTGTGTATCCTTCAACCAACATCTTCCCCAAGCCCCTGGCCCTGGTGCTGTCACTCTGCTCCTTACACCTATGCTTTTGTCTTACTTAGATGCCACATATAAGTGAGATGGTATTTGGTTTTCTGTGCTTGGCTTATTTCATTTCTTTTTATGGCTAAATAATATTCCATTCTGCATACATACATACATACAAGAAGGACTCTTCTAGAGGATTGGAATGGGAGGAGGGTGAAGGGAGGAGAAGGTACTGGCACACAAGACTCAGATTTTCCCTTGACATAACCTGAACCTGGAGAAGTTAGTGATAAGATTCTGGGTTTAATTTGAGGGAAGCTACCATTCATCTGCATCTGTTTCTGAGGACTCTTATGATTTTTTTTTTAAGAGAGAGGGACAGTGAGAGAGAGAGAGAATCAATTTCGTTTAGTTTTTCATGTGGCTTTCGTTGCTCCGACACTTGATTGCGAACGTGGTGCTGGGGTTCAAACCCTCATCCTCGCACATGCCAGGCAGGCGCTGCATCTGTTATTCTTCTGATATTTTTTCAACCATTTAAAATTGTAAAAGTCATTCTGACTCCCAGGCCATACAAGAGCAGATGGTGGGTTAGATTTGGCCAATTCTTGGTCAATGGCATCAAAGAGGAGAAAGAATACAACCAATAAATTAAGTTTTTTGTTTTTTTTTAAGAATTTTTGGCAGTGGGGTTGGGGATTTAGCTCAGTGGCAGAGCGCTTGCCTAGCACACCCAAGGCCCTGAGTTCGGTCCTCAGCCCTGGAAAAAAAAAAGAATTTTTGGCAGCAACAAAATTCCCTTAGCCTTTCTCTCACTTCCACTACAATTAGAAAGAGTGCCATAAGCTTAGAAAGACAGAGTTCCAAAGCAGACTCCCATTGTTATCTGTTCCTTTCTGTTTTCAAGGTCTGTCTCTTCTGGATCATGGTTCTGTGGGTTTGTAAGGTACTAAAAAGAAATGACCAGTAACAGGGATCGGATAAATAATTATTTGTGCACCCATACAATATGATGATAAGTAGTCAAAGCATTGTTGATGGTGTTAATATCTATTAATTTGGGAAAACTTGTTCATAATTAAGAAAAGCAAGATATTAAATGCATGTCTTAGTTGTGTTCTATTGATATAAATGTATTGCTACATAAATGCATAGTGAAAAGTATAAGCCAATATAACATGTTAAACAAATAAAATATATTAAGCAAATGCATTAAAAGCAAATATAACATGTTGCTGCTTTTTCATTTCAAGTGTCCTTTTTCTATAATTTATAATGTTGAATTGTGTAATTTAAAAATTCCACGCAGCAGAACTTTCAGAAAGAAGACTTCTGATTCTAAATGGAGTCTCGAGCTGCCGATTTGAAGCAAATTGTGCAAGAGACCAGATTCCACTCAAGAAAGAGCATCTGCTTAGACCCATCCATTCCCCACACATCGACCCTGCAGCCATCCACAGCCACTATCCACTTGCTTTCATTCCTTCCTTCTTTCCATTTTTTATTTTTTTTTAAGCTAAAAGTCTTAGCATCTTACAGAGGAGCCTTTCTGGGTAGAGAAGTACCGACTGCTGACAAATTTGTTAACAAATCAGTTTCAGCATTCAAGGGAACAAGATTTGGCAGTCCAGCAAACTTCTATGCCATATTGAAAGAATTTCTGTTATCTTTCATCTTATATAAGTCCAACCTAAATGTTAGATGTAATTTACTCAAAAATATTTCAATGGTGTCTCTTTTGCTTACGTGTACATTCTTAAATTGAATGTGGAGGGAAAAAGGATGGCAGATAAGAAATGGAAACTTCTGGTCAATGCTGGGCACTTCAAGATTTTTCTTCATCTACAGTTCAATAAGTATAAAAAACACTAACAGTCTCTCTTTACAAACAGGAATGTGAAGCTCAGAGAGGTGAGGTAGCTTGTTTCATGTTGCACAGCTGGGAAGGAGAGTGCCATTCTACAAAGACGGATAACAAAGAGGTTATCTATGATTCAATTTTACAAGTGGGGCTGCATTCTAAAATATCTCACTTATTTTGCTTTTAGGAAAAAGTTTAAGAAAAATAAAAGTTAATAGCCTTAAGTCTCAACACAAAAGGAAACAAAATTCCTATTGACTAAATATTTAACAACAATATCTAAAAGATCCAAATTTATACAGAAATAGAAGGTGTATCCCCAGGCTGTCATAAAACAATCTGAAACTGTTGTATAGTCAGACATTTTTAGAGACAGCAGTGATTAGTGATTCTGTATCCAACTTGTCTCATTTTACAGACGAGAAGACCGAGACTCCAGCAAAGGAAACAGTTTGCCTGAGTGGCCAGCTTCCAGTGAGCCAGCTGGGGTTCCACGCAGGCCTTCAGTCTCCTCTTTTCTTTCCATGCTTCTCAGAGCAACAAGCCAGGCTGTGTCAGACATTTGAGAAGTTCTGAGCATTCAAACTGGAAAAGAAACAAAGATGAGTAAGAAAGATGAGTAAGAAAATTCTCCTGCCTTAAAAGAGCTCAGCTTATTCCGGGAACATCCCTGGGACAGGAATACAGCGTGTTCAGTATTAGAATAGAAGGCGGTGTAACAGGATAAGAAGCACAGTAAAGGGAGGGGAATTTTGTCCCTCTGTCCCTTGCCCAGGGTGTGTGTTCCCTCGGCATGCTTTTAAATTCTCAAATTCTGTTTTGAATAACAAAAGCAAAATTTTAAGGCATCCCTTAATTTAACTCCTTGAGACATAAAAGTTGGATGGATAGTCACTCAGATCCTTAACTGTTTTTTTTTCAGGTTCACGTGGCTGAAAGACACAAGTGCGGTTCAGGTGGACCCTGACAGTTCACAGCAGAGGACTCTCCAAGCAAAATCCATAAGTTGGAACTCTTAGAGAATTCTGCAGCTAGTCAAGCTACCTGCAAGAACTTGGTCAATCTGCTCTGGGCCCCGCCAGAAGCCTTCAAGGCACAGCCTCACAGCTCTCACGAATCCTTCTTGGGGCAGAAATGTATTGGGCGCCTCGGGGTAGCTTCCCTTTTGACAATGTCTTTACAAAAAGCAAATAGACAGGGCTGGAGCAGTGGCTCAGCTGTTCAAGTGCTTGCCTGGCATGCGTGAGGATCTGGGCTCAAACCCCAGCACCACACACACAACCAAGTGTTGGAGAAGCAACGACCAGGTGAAAAAGCAAATAAAATTTATTCTCTTTCTCTTAAAAACAAACAAATTTAAAAAAAAAAACACAAACACACACACAATACAACACCATGCTGCAGCCTCGCTGTATAATCTTGATCCAGCTTCTCTCTCTCTCTCTCTCTCTCTCTTTCTCTCTCATTCACTCTCTCTCTTCTTTCCATGAAAGAAAAAGGAGAGAAGGAAACAAGCATCGGACTATGTCGGGGCAGCCGTAGACGCGAGTCATCTACCCCAGCAGTGTGCTGGAACTGGCTCATACCAACTCACGAGAGCTGATTATGAAGTTTGGGAAATTTGTGAGCCAGCGCACAACTTGCTGATTGCTTGAAATCAGCCATGGTGACATGTTTACGCCACATAAATTCATAAATGCTACTAATAGGATGCCACCTCCCCACCAGGCCCCCAATCATAAGAGCTCATTAGTAAACCTTTGCCACCGCACTGCGGTCTTTACTCCCGTCCACCTGGTCTGCTCTCCTGGCAGATGGTGCTGATCAGTTGCAGAGGTCTCACCCAGTCCCACCTGTGTTCCTTCCTGCTTCCTCTTTGTTCTTTTATACAACGAGTCATCTTTGTGCCCTCTTGTGCCAGGCAATGAACAAATCCTATAAGATTCCTGTTCTCATGAAATCTACTTTTCAGTGAAGAGAAACCAGTTTAGAAAGAAAGAAAGAAAGAAAGGATCAAATTCTTGGGGTAACTTTACTTACTTCCACAATTATAGCTTTCTTTAGTATGTAGTACTGGTTGCTGAAATTCTCACCGTGGTGGTTCCTCCTTGCCCAGGACCACACTCTATTTGAGAACTAAAATTTCAGTACCCTTGACAGAGACTCCAGAGCTCTCCATTTTCCTCTCTGATTAACTTCTTTATTTTATTTTATTTTTTTAAGAAAGGAACAGTAAGAGAGAGAGAGAGAACCAATTTTATTTATTTAGTTTTTCATGTGGCTTTGTTTCGACACTTCGGAACTGGGGTTTGAGTATGGGTCCTCATTCCTGCCAGGCAGGCACTGTTACTGCTGAGACTTTGATTAACATCATCTTCTTCTTCCTCCTCCTCCTCTTCTTCTTCCTCCTCCTCTTCTTCTTCTTCTTCCTCTTCTGCCTCTTCCTCTTCCTCTTCCTCCTCCTCCTCCTTTTCTTCTTCTTCTTCTTCTTCTTCTTCTTCTTC
>PVKS010051402.1:0-11156 GCA_004027875.1 Aplodontia rufa | reverse complement strand
CATGATTCCATGTTTCACTCTACTTAAGCCCCAAGTTAACTGGACTTCTTGTGGAAGTTGGGTTCCCCTCAGATTAGATTCCCCCATACTACCTCCCTCTGGTCACCTTGATGTCCTTCTTATTCCCCTCCCCCATCCATAACCCGCTCCCTACGCCCCCCAGGAATCTTAGCACAGCTCCCCATGATCATGTAAGAATTCATACATGTTGAGTTAATTGTTAGGTTAGCCATCTAACGTACTGTTTCCACTTATATTCTAGCTTCCACAAATGGGAGTAAGTATTTGGCCTCAGAGTTTGGGATACTTCACTTAGCAAAATTTTTTCCGTCTCCATCCATTTGGCTGAAAATGCCATAATATTTTGTCCTCAGCCCCTCCCCCCCCCTCTCAGCTTGTTGGCCACACTCTCTGAGATGAGCAGCTTTGGTCCACCATGTTATTCCCATGTGACCATGGGTTGAAACTTCTGAAACAATGAGAAAAAAAAACTTTCTTTCTTTTAAATTATTTTTCTCAGGTATTTTGTCACAGCAATAGAAAACTGATTAACTCAGTTACCTAGTAAGTGTTGGAGAGATCAGAAATGGGGAAGAAGAGGCATGGCTTAGTAGGAGACCTAAACGCCAGGGTGGGGAACACTATCCACTGGGTGGTGCTCTGTGGTCTGGCTTAACCATACATTGTCTACTTGACCAACACCAATTCCCTATTGTGACAACGTGGGTGTCAGAGTCCACCTTGGTGTGCTCTTCTGTCAGTTTCAGTTGAGTTATTTAGGAATCTACCACCCTGAAGAAACAGAGGTACATTTTTTTCCTCTAGAAAGGAAAGCATTTTCAATTTTTTCTGCTGTGGATTCAATTTATTTAGCTACTATAATCCCCTACTTTTATTTATCATGAGATTGCCTGATTTGATTTAAAAAAAAAAACAGGATGAAGACCAAATCAGCCATTTTTAAAAGCCTGTTATTTCAGTCATGAAAACACCAGGACTTTGGTCCTTTTTATGGTTTCCAGCAAATTATCTCAAGGGAAATTCTTTCATAATATTTTATGTCCTACATAAATATAGCTACTTTGATTTCCAAACAAATGGTTGCCTCTCCAGGACATGGAGCTTATCTTAGAATGTGAGAGGTGGTGTACATGATGATCATGTATAAGAACGTTACTATACATTTTCTTTCGTTTAAATTGAGACTTTCACAACCCAGATGTCCCTCACTGGAAGAATGGATCCAAAAACTGTGGTACATTTATACCATGGAATTTTACACAGCAATTAGAAACAATGATATTGCAGCCTTTGAAGGTAAATGGATGGCTATGGAAGAAATTATGCTGAGTAAAATCAGCTTAACCCAGAGAACTAATGGTCGATTGTCTCCACTCATCAGTGGAGGTGGGGACTAGACCCTGGACAGTGAGAAAGTTGGTCTATTAGCATGTGTTAAATCCAGATAAGATGTAATGCTTTACAACCTAATACTTTTTTTTAGAGATATTGTGGGAAGGGGAAGGGCAGGATAAGGGAGGGTAATGGGGGGGGCACTCCTGGGGGTAATTGCAATATCCAGAATCTATACACATTTTATATTATTTTGTCAAAAACTTGTATGGTTGTTCAAAAATAAAAAAATTAAAAAAAAATAAATTGAGACTTTCAGGAAAACATTGGAAAGTCAAACATGATATGAGATGGAATATCTTTATTATTCCAAGAGCTCACGCAGATTTTTGAAGAGCATTAACCTCCCAACAGAGGCATGGAGACAGAATAACTCACTGAAGAGGACTGAGAAAGATGCACACAACACAACCAGTTAAAAAATTCATGCTGACTCCCAATGGCTAGTCTCAGATGGTGCAGACTGGTACTACTTTCCGGAAAGCAATTTGGCAAAATGTTTCAAGATTCATAAACAGGATCATGCCTGTGATCCAGAAATACCACACCTGGAAATCTTTTCTAGGAAGAGATTACGAATAGGGAAAAGGACTATATATTTGAGTGTATTATATAAGCAAGCTACAATTTTAACAATGAGAGGACGAATTAGCATGTTTTATGGCTGACGAATTAATATACAGCCACTCAAGAGCCAATTTTGAAGACTCTGGCAACATACAAAACAAAATGGGCAGGATTTAAATGGTGTCTCTAACATAAAATCTGTATATCACTCACAAGACTGGAAGGGAGTCCACAAAAAATGATGGTGATAGGCAGGCGGAATTAACAATGACTTAAAAAAAGCTTTTTATTATGAAAAAAATCTCAAACATAGATGGAGGCAAAGAAGCCAATAAACTTTCATCGATCCACCCTTCACATTACATAATTTTTGCAGAATTTGCTTCATATATATTTAAAAATATCTAATAGATTTTTCTAAAAGCATAAACAACATGCAATCATCACAACGAAAAACTGGTTTTTCATGTATGCAATTTTTAAAATTTCTTGTATAATTTTAGATGTAAAGAAAAATTTGAATAATATGAAGACTTGCGTATACTCTTTTTCTAGGATCTCCAAATATTAATGCGGTATCTTATTTGCTGTATTTATTTACACTGCCCATGTTATTTCTTCTGAACCATCTGATACGATTTAGATCTGGAATATCACCCCAAAAGCTCATGAGTTAAAAGCAAGGTAGCAAGAGGAGGGTCTTCTAGGCAATGACTGGATCATTTGGGCTCTGACCTCATCGGAGTCCAGTTAATGGATTAACCCATTGATAGCTGAGTGGACTACAGTGAGGCGGGATCTCTGGGCCCTCAAGCTTCCCAGCTGCCAGGAGCTAAGCAGCTTTGCTCCATCACACACTTTTGCTGATATTTCTGCTTTGGGGCCTGCGGACCATGGACTTAATCCTTTGAGACCAAGAGCCAAAATAAATCTTTCCTTCTCTAAATCGTTCTTGTCACACATTTTTGGTCACAGCAACGGAAAGCTGATTATTATACCATTTGAAAAATTGTAGACAAGCTGTCCCTTTACTCCTAAATAGTGTAGTGTACATTTTCCCCAAACAAAGACATTGTCTTGCATAGCTAGAGGCTAAAGGTTACAACCAGGAAATTAACATTATGCAATCATGGGCATGTGACCTGCTTAATTGCACACGACCTTACACTCTTAAGGACCCCATGCTTGGCTTAACACTCTACTATTACCATCTTGAAATGTTTAGTAATTTTTGAACATTTTCATTTTGTCCTGGGTCCTACAAATTAAGTTGCTGACCTAGATCTAGTACTATTTTTTCATCTACAGATTTTATAGTAAAAAAAATTCTGAATCCTGGACTGCATTCAGTTGTTATGCCTGGTCAGTGGGTTCAGGTGATCTCAGCCCCTATTATCATGAAGGTCCCTGTCAACTGTCAAGACCTAATGGTCTTATAGCCATTGATGACTGTTGTCATGAAATTACCTTAGTAGGATGACTATAGTCAACAATAATTAGTTGAGTATTTCAAAATAGCAGGCAGAGAGGATGTTGAATATCTTAACACAAAGAAATGATGGATATCTGAGGTGACAGATATACCAGTTACCCTGATCTGATGATCATTGCACTATATATATGTCTTGAAATACCACACTACACCCCATGAGTATGTGCAACTTCTATATGTGAATTAAAAATGAATTAATTCTTCAAAAAGATCCATTGCTTGGATGCAACAAAACTATGATCTTATAAATAGATATGGATTGAATTTCATCTCCTTACATACTGTGTAAATTTACAATATCCTTATAATCAAAAATATAAATACAGAACAGTGAAATTTCATGCTAATGTCATTGGGGGCCAATGACATTGTCTATGTAAAAGATTTTTAATCTCATTTCTCAGCTAGTCCCTTGACTTAATTCCTCCTGAGAGCATAGTGGAAGATTCCAAACTCTGTGGGGTTTATTCTGGGAATGTATGTGGCCAGTTCAATCCCTTTATAGAAGAGACCGGATTTAAAATGCACGTATCCCATCACCCAACAATTTCACTTTAGGGATCAGCTCCAGGGCAACAATTATCTTTCTCAGGGTTGTGGCTTGCATGGCCTTCAAGCCATGATTTGATGTGTTAGTTTAAGGGTAGAAACGAGGAGTGACAGCCAGGACATTCAGAGTGGCAATGTTTGTGATGATAAATTGTGACATCCTGTAGGTAGAATGAGTGTGTAAAGGTGTGTGGTGTGTGTGTGTGTGTGTGTGTGTTAGGGGTGGAGTACATTAAATGTGATTATTGAGAAAATAAGTAGACTGGACAGTGGGCAAGAAGCAAAGATTTGAGGCTTGTGAGTCAAAGTGGATAAATCTCAAAACCCTGAGGCTGAGTGGAAAACATCAAGGTACAGAAAACCCATTTGTAAGGCAGTTATGAAAACAGAGACATTCCTAATGATGTTATTTATTTTCTATGAATATATATATATATATATGTTCCTACGTATACAGTCATCCTTCAGTATCTATAGGTGATTGGTTCCAGGACACCCTGGGATTCAAAACTCTGGAATGTTCAGGTTCCTACTATAAAATGGTGTAGTGCTTTCATGTAACCTATGCACAAGCAGAACGAAAAAAAAAATGACCAGAAAGACTTATGCTTCAGGTCCTTTGAGAGGTGACTGATGAGCAAGGCTCAGTTTCCGGCTGGTAGCTCCAACTGGGGACAGCCCTAGGCAGGTGGCTTCTCTTGGGTTCCTGCCTGGCTCCTGCAGTCTGAGGCTCTCTTGGTACAAACCTGATATAAACTTATCTCCTGATTCAGTTGTACCCTTTCCACTTTTCCAACAGACCAGTGGGCCAAACTCAAGAGACCTAAAGAGGCTTCATACCCGTCTCTGAGGACAGGGGCTACCTGAAGATCTGGCTTCACCTTGGAGGGAGCGTGGCTCCTTCCAGCTGCCCAACCTCCTGCCAGCAGCCGGTGGCACCAGTCAGCCACTTACCCCAGAGCTTTAGAAAAGAGAGTGCATTTGAGGGAGAGTTCAGAAGGCCCTCACCTTCCGGAATAGAAGACGGTGGAGTTTGCTCATGGCTGGTTTTATTTTTACCCCACGTTTCTAGAGAAAGCTTAATGGATTCGAGTGCTCCTCTCTGTTCATGAAATTTAAAAGGGGGGAAAAGTGCGCACATAATTATAATCCCACAGCAGGGCAATTGGCTTGCCTCTCACTATTAGGTCCCATTAAAGATGTAATATCTGCGGTGTCTCAGGAGAAATTCCTACTTATTTATGCTTAGTATTAGGGCAAATATTAGTTAGCATCAAAACAGGATGCAGTTAAATCTTATCTGATGTCACCAGTAGAGTTTGCCTTATAAACAAAATAAGTGGCAATTACTTTCCAGCCGAAGTAATAATTATTTCAAGATTCCATTTTGTGTTCCTGAGAACCATCCGCAGTAAGGTGAGTGTTTCAGGAAATGTGCAGGGTGTGCTTTTTAATCACACTTTATTTAAATGTGCAAACGAATACGGAACAACGTGAGCCTGGCTTCTCCGCTCTCCTCCTCCCTGGGTTTTCCTTTGAGACAGTAATTAGGAAATACAACCCAATATAGGAAATGAGGATTGCTGCTTTTATGAGGATTTTAAACCAAACGACTTTGCTCCCGTAGTGGGAGGAGCTGCTCTCTCTCAATAGCTCAGCAGGTCCATCCATGCTACCTGGTGTTTCATGCATTTTGGACAATAACTCCTTGGCCTTCTGTAAAGTTGTTTCCTGGGAAGGCTGGGTAAAGGGTTAGGGCCTGATCTCTTGGATGTGGAGTGGGTCCCAGCACTCAGTGTAGCCACAAATGGCTAGGCCACCTCACCCAGCAGCAGCGTGGGGAGCAAATTTCCTCCCCTTCCACCTGGCAATCTTCCCTGGCAGCTAATGGTTGTACATGCTGTTTACCCTAGACCATAACTGCTGAGCTTCTAGCACATTCTCTGCAGGTATACAGTACTTTCTCATGTTCTCAAAGCTTCCATCCACCAGGACTCTCATGCTTTACTGAATGTGCTTGTGTAACCTGAGTACATTCATGTCCGGCCCAGACACCATGTGGCAAATGTGTGGGGCACTGGGCAGTCATGAGGTCCCAGCATGTACCCACTCTGGGGACCCAGAACTCTAGTAGTTCTTGACGCAGGAGGTCATAAATCCCTCATCCCTCTTGAGAGAAGCAGCTATTCTGACTCTGTGGTCCAGCCCATGGGCTTTTCTCTGGAAGGAGAGAACCCCTTTGCTAGAAGGCCCCGGGCAGAGCTGAGCATCTAAGCTTAAGTTTGGCTGCATATGATTCTATGGCGGGACCCTGGGCCCATGTCCTTGCCTCTGCTTAGCACAGGGTGGCCCAGGCCATGTGAAAGTCTAAGACAACTTCAGATTCATTTCTTCTCTTATTGTTTGGGACAGTCTCCTCTAATAGTCTGATGGACCCCAAATCTTTATTGGGAACCTGACTGAAGCCTTCTTGCGAGCTCTGCCAAGGTGGCTTGCAGATGTCCAAAACATAGACCCACATTAAACAAAATGGCCACTCCACTTCTCTTCCCATATTTCTGTTCAAAATAAATGCCTTTAGCATTTTCCCTCGCTCAGGCCAGTATCTACCTACTCCTTCACGACCTGCACTCCAACCAGCCCTCAGCTTTTTTGTTACCATGCCATGGATCAGGTCTCCCCTCTCACCTGTGCTTGTATCTCATCACCACGTCCACAGTAGCCCTCACTCTCCCTCAGGTGCATGCTCTGCCTCGGACCATTTCAGATGTCCCTGGATGTCTTTGTTGGATCGGTTTCAGGACCTTTCAAGGATACAAAACCCACAGATGCTAGTCTTTTATATAGAATGGCATTGCACTTACATGTACCCTTTGTACATCCTCCAGTAAACTTTAGATCATCTCCAGATTACTTATAATACAATGTAAATGCTATATAAATTGTTGTACTGTATTGTTTAGGGATTAATGGCCTGAAAAAAGTTTGTACGTATTTAGTAGAGACACAATTTTTTTTCTTGAATGTTTTCCATCTGTGTTTGGTTAAATCCATGGATGTAGAACCCACAGACACAGAGACCAATAATGTGTGTGTGTGTGTGTGTGTGTGTGTGTGTGTGTATTTTTCTGCTGTCATTAGAAATTGAATATTTTGATACTGAGCACTTTACCTTAAAAACTCTGAAAAGCATTTTCTAGGAATTAAGCATCTTGGGTAATTTCATTTAATTAAAACATATATTAAATCGGGATGATACCTATAAATTTTGTATATCCCTTGCTCAAGGACTGGGGATGATGGAATGGCCTGAAATAAAAAGTAGACCCACTGTTGATCTGATTAGTGGCTGCGTCTCTGCTTACTGACCTATAAAGTGGGACTTCATCTGTCTATCTTAACCATAGGGTGTTACAGCGCTTGACTGCTAATTTTTTCTGTTCTGTGGGAGATGGTCACACTGGAGATGCTGGATGCCAAGTCTAAGCCACACCAATTTTCCTCTGTAGCCCAGGCAGGAGGCAGAGTATTGCCAAGACAATGATGCCCAGGACTGAAAAGAGGACAGGGGAGGCTTTGGCCAATTAGTAATATGTCCAGAAAATGAAACTTGTAAGAAGATCTGGATGAGATGATGCATGTTTGGAAAGCTTTTGCAAGTCATGTCATGCTGGTTGAAGTAGATGATTTCCACACACACACATCATACTCAACAGGAAGCATGTCTTGGTCAGCGAGACAGCAGAGATGCCAAGCTAATGAAAATGAAGGGACCTACAGAAGCAATGCTGTCATAAGTTGGAGAGACGGAGGCACGGAGAGAGCTGAGCAGCAGCTGTATGGGAGCCTAAACTGGGTTCTTGGAGAGGGCTTGGGTATGGATTGCTGTGACGCAAAGTTGCTGAATGAAGGTGACCTTGAGTGGGTACCTGACTAGCTGACCCCTTGTGTGCCATTCAGAAACTTGAGTCCGTGTGGCTCTGTGTGTTCTGTCAGAGCCTTTGCTGATTGGAGTGAGCTCTGTCCGTGCTCATTTCCTGGAGGGCCCTCTAAACTGCCTTCCTCCTGGCTCCAGGGACTGAGTGCTGCTCCCCAACACCTTTCCTAAGAGAGCAGGAGCTCCCCAGGATCCCAGCACATCACCTTCTTTATCCTTTTCCTTGACACATTTGAAAGTCACAGCATCCACTGGAAAAGTATTTCAAGAGCCATCTGGTGCTATCCGAAGTGGAAGGGCTGCCTGCAAATTTCCCCTGGTGTCTCTCTTGGCTGACCATGGAAGCATTCTAAAGGGCTTTCTCCTGTGAGATTTTTTTTGGAATCTCAGAAGGGAAAATTATGAATTGGTAGGTAGCAACTTAGATTTGGTGCTCAAAGCTTTTGACTAGAGAAGCCTTATTAAGTATTATGTTTTCATGATAATACTTTATTGGTCACTGCTATGGTTCAGATACAGTTTATCCTCCAAAAATGCGTGGTCCCCAGCGTGGAGGTTTTTAGAAATGGTAGAACTTTTAAGAGGCATCCTGCACAAGATCAATACCCATAAATCAATAGCTTTCCTATATGCTAACCATAAGGGAGAAGAGGAAATCCGGAAATCGATCCCATTCACAATATCCTCTAAAAGAATAAAATATTTGGGAATTAATCTAACACAGGAAGTAAAAACCTCTACAATGAAAATTATTGAACATTGAAGACAGATGTCGAGGAAGACCTGAGAAGGTGGAAAGACGTTCCATGCTCTTGGTTAGGCATAATTAATGTAATTAAAATGGCCATTCTGCCAAAAGCACTATGCATATTCAACGCAATCCCCATGAAAATATCAATATCATTCTTTACAGATATAAGAAACAACAATTTTCACATTATTTGGAACAATAGGAAACCCAGAGTAGCCAAAACATTACTAAGCAAGAAAGACGAAACAGGTGGTTTTTCAATACCAGATCTAAAACTATGCTATAGAGCTGTAGTAACAAAAACACCATGATATGGTTATCAAAAATGGTAATGAAGACCAATGGAATAGAATAGAAGATGCTGAGAGAAACCCACAAATCTTTAAACATCTGATCTTTGACAAAGAGGGTCAAAATACAACATGGAGGAGAGACAGCCTATTCAACAAATGGTGCTGGACAAACTGGACAGCCATGTGTAGGAAGCTGAAATTAGATCCTTATCTCTCACCTTGCACAAACATCAAATCAAAATAGATCAAGGAATTAGGAATTAAATCAGCAATCATACAATTGCTAGCAGAGAAATTAGGACCAACACTTCAGCATATGGGAGTTGACAATGACTTTCTCAACAAGACTCCCAAAGCAAAAGAATTAAAGCCCAGAAGTAATGAGTGGAATTCCATTAAATTAAAAAGCTTTTGCTCAGGGCTGGAGCGGTGGCTTAGTGGTATGGCAGTTGCCTGGCATGCACGAGTATGGGAGTTCAAACCCCTGCACCACGTACACAATGAAGTTTCAGAGCAAAGAAAGCCACATGAAAAACTAAATAAAAATTGATTCTCTCTCTCTCTCTTACTGTCCCTCTATCTTAAAAAAATCTTTTGCTCAGCCAAGAAATTGGTCAAATCTGTCAAGAGAGAACTCACAGAATGGGAGGTAATCATGGCCTGTGATTCCTCTGACAGGGGACGAAGAGCCAAAATTTACAAAGTACTCAAAAACACCTAACATCAAAAACACTAACAATCCCATCAATAAATGGACCAGAGAGTTAAACAAAAATCTTTCAACAGAGGAAACTGGGCAAGCCAATGAATACATGAGAAAATGTTCTAAATCACTAGTAATCAGAGAAATGCAAATCAAAGCTACATTAAGATTTCACCTCACTTCAGTCAGTCTGGAAAAGATGAAGAATACAAACAGTAACAGTTGGTAGAAATGCAGACTGGTATAGCTGCTCTGGAAAGCAGTGTGGAGACTCAGAAAATTAGGGATTGATCCACTGTTCAACCCAGCTATCCCTCTTCTGGATAGTTTCCCAGAGAAGTTAGAATCAGCACATCACAGTGACACAGCAAAAATCAATGTTCATAGCAGCTCAATTTACAATAGATAAATTATGTAATCAACCCAAATGCCCCTCACTAGCTGAATGGATCCACACACATTTACACATACACACACACACAAATGGAGTTCTACTCAACTATTGGAAACAATGGTATTGTGGTCTTTGAAGATAAATGGATGACATTGGGAGAAATCATGCTGAGCAAAGTTAGCCAAATCCAGAGAGTCAAGGGTCAAATGTTTTCCCTCATTTGTGGAGGCTGGAGCTAAACCCAGGCTTGGGTGAAAGGTAGTCAAGCTCATGTACTGGACCCACCAAGGGCACAGAAACACATAATCTAGGGGAATCATAGTCATGTAGCTGGGGAGTGAGGAGGGAGAGGCAGGGGGATGGGAGAGGGAGGGAAAATAGGGAGGGATCTAGGGAGACAATCAACAATGTAGCATACTCTTTACCTCCCTGAGAAGTCAAATATTATGTATGCAAACATTTAATTCTGGAAAATTCACAATCATCTATATACACATATAATAGCCAATTATATTTGTTAGAGGATAATATAGAAGAATCAAGAGATCGGGGTGGGAGCTATGTGGGGGTAACTATGGTTTACGATCAAAGGCAGATCGTTGTTACTTCATATGCATTTATGATTGTAAAACAACTCAACTCTTAAAAAAGAGAGGCAGCCTGCTTTAGTCAGTTTTTTATCACTGCTGTGACTAAAAGACCCAACAAGAACAATTTCAGGAGGAATGGTTTATTCAAGGGCTCATGGTTTCAGAGATCTTAGTACACAGAAGGTCAATTCCATTCCTTGGGGGGCTCAAGGTGAGGCAGAACATCATGGTGGAAGGCTTGGCTCCAGGGAACAGAGAAAGAAAGTCCATGTCAGACACAAAATATATACTACTGGGGCTGGAGCGGTGGCTCAACGGTTACAGCGCTTGCCTGGCATGCGCAAGTACACAGGTTCAAACCCCAGCACCATGTACACAACTAAGTGTAAGAGCAATGAAAGCCATGTGAAAAATTCAATAAAAATTAATTCTCTGTTTCTCTCTCTCTCTCATTGTCCTTCTCTCTT
>PVKS010051401.1:0-11156 GCA_004027875.1 Aplodontia rufa | reverse complement strand
CCGTCAATGAAGGTCTACTCAAGAAGTGGAAACCCCCGGCCCATGCACAGTCCACATGTATCTTGCATTCTCACAGTGGATGGAAGCTTTGGAATAGAGAAACGGCTCTGAAAAAAATCCTCTTGCACCTTGGCATTGGAAAGGCTGCTGGGAACCAAGAAGTCCATTTCCCATCATGCTGTTCGGTAGTAGCTAGCAATGAGCAGTGGAATGCATGGAAAGGTCACTAGTACTAGTGTTCTTTAAATTACTTAGGGTCTTGTTAAACTGCTTTCAAATCAGGTGAGAAAACAGAGTGGCTGGCAGTTAAATTATAGAAAATAAATAGAAGCAAAGGAACTAATTGGAAAATATATCAAAAGAAAAGGATGAATTGGAGTAACTCTTAACAGGGTTCATTGATGTTGGTGTAAAACTAGGAATTGTGGCTATACACATCTCCATTTGTCTGAGAAGTAAGATTACTTTAGTATTGCAAGTGTACTAGGACAACTTCTGAACAGCCATTGACCTCAATGTCCACATCACCATGGGACTGGTTTGTAGATGAAGCTCCCTAAAAAGGAAGGTCACCATGCCAGTTCCAGAGAAGAACAAGTAAGGTCAAAAATTCCACCACCTCACCTGAAGGAGGAGTTGAACACCTGATTGGAGAAGATGTTGAATGAGGACCACAGTTCTCCTGGTAAATATTAAACAGTAATAAATTTAGAGATAGCATTTTCTCCCTTGTTGCTGTCTGCTCAGAGATGGCCTACTCTTTCTCTCTTCAATGCTTTTCTTTTTTTTTAATTAAGGAGTTGAGCAATTGTATAGTCATAAACGCACACAAAGCAACACGTGTTAGGCGTATGATCTTAAACCAGAATTACCCCCAGGTTGCCCACCCCTTAGTCTCTTGACTATTCTACATTTTGCCCTACAAGCAATATTAATGCTTAGATTGTGAACTTTCTAGAATTAACTGATTCAGAAGTATTATTGGATTCTTAGTGGGGTAAAAACTATGCTACATTGTTAAGGGTCTCTCTCTAGATCCCATCTTATTCTCCTTTCCTGCTATCCTTCCCTTCCCCCACATATCTATGATTGTCTGAGATTATGTATTGCCATGCTCCTGCTGGATCCAATATGTAATCCTGACACCCTTTCACCCAAGACTGGGTTTATTTCCAACCTGCACAAATGAGTGAAAACATTCAACCCTTGAGACTCTGCACTGAGAATTCTTTCCGTTTGAGCCTTACTTTGCTTTTACTTTACTTTCACTTTTAATAAAAATCCCTTGCATGACTTTTGGTGTCTAACTTTAATTTTTCTTTCATTGGAACATAAGAACCAAGTCCTAGAGTTTCAATTCCCTACTTTCCTGTGACAATGCCACCCAGCAATCTGATAGAACTTGTCTGCACCTATCTGTAACCAAGAAGTGTTGCAGCTCTCAAAGGTGGGCACTGGCCTCCAGTATTGTAGCAGACTCTGGCAGCTCACTGTCAATTCTTTCTTGCTTCTGGGTTCTTGTCTTGTGAATCTGAAGAATGAAATCCACAGATCAGGATGCAGGGGAGGAAGAACACTTTATTGAAGGATCAGAAATAGAACTCTTTCAGTGTACAAGAGGGGACCTGTATAGCAAGCTTTCTGTGCATGAATGAATGCAGCTAAGGGTTTATATAGCACTTGGTCACTGCTATTGGTCCAAACTTATGCTAATTAGGGTTTGGAAATGCACCAATGCCATTGGTCCATCCTCCAGTCCCAACTTCTTTCAGGTTTGCCTCTTCTCAGGAAGGCAGGAGGTTGCTGGTAGTGCTCAGTGGGTGGGAGTGGGGAGAACAATCTGGACCTGCCCCTCCTTGTGAAGTGGGATCTAGCAGCAGGTGTCTGTATGGTGCCCAGGCCCGGCCGCCTAGATGACAGCCTGGAGATGTTGCATCTTGACTCCCCTGGGTGCTGGCTCACCGTGCTCAGGCCCACTGCATCCATGTGGTGGCCTCCACAATGTCCCATGGTGTGCTTGCTGCCTGCACTGAAATGCATTTGCTTCTCCACTCTGCAACTCCTTCACTCTGCCTTAGATGCAAGGAAGCCTGATCAGTAAGGAAGTTGAGACATCAGTCAGTCATCTGTGTGCTCAGCATACACTGTGTAACTGAACTGAAGTAGGGCAGTGTCCCCATAGACAAGACAGTTAAAATCTAAGTAAAGCAGAGAGAGAGAGTGAAATGCAGGGGAGGCAGCTGAGGAACAGACAAGGAACAGAAGAGAATTTAAAACTTCAGCCATAATTTATACTCTTAGAGATATAAATAACTCTTGGTACACACAAGGAAATGAAATTTAAAGTACATATGCAGTAGAATGATTGGAGGAAAGAATTAAAGAAAAATCCCCCTAAAGTGGAACTACTGTGCAGAGTCATCCATAGAAGCTGAGCTTTGATTAACAGAAATTCCACAATAAAAACAAAGGAACTGGCAAGATACTGCTGGCCAGCTGCCCATTGGAAGGCAAAACCAACCAGGCACCTCCAGGCCTTCCTCAGGTGCTGGCCCTGGGCTCCTGCCCTGGTGCCCCTGCTGTATCCTCTGTTGTTCCTCAAGGAAATGTAGCTCATCAGAGCAGCCCAGGAGAGAAGCTCTGTGTTAATCCCCAATAGTTTAAGAAAGTAGAAACCTCTAATGGTGGCTGTTAGGTCGATTCCAGGTGGCTTTGGCCAGGGCATCAGGCAGCCCACTGAAAGAAAAATCAATCAGATGCTGGCAGACAAGCTCCAGTGGTATCTCACTATGTCCCAATGATAGATAGAATCTCCAGCCAATCCCTGAAGGACAAGGCCCCCAAACATCCCCTGCTCACCCCAGATTATAAAGTCGCTGCCCAGATAGGCAGTGACACTTCCCCTGCCTGCTCTCATTCTGGCAGGCCATGAATCTGGTCTGAGAGCCACCAATCCCAATAAAAAGGTTTTGCTCAGTTGCTTTTAGGCATGACTCCTTTTCAGACATCCACATCTGAACATTTGGTGCCCAACATTTACGTTATTGATTTTTACAGTGGTCATTTACCAAGTTAGTTCAGCAAACCACATAAAAACAAAGGAACTGGCAGAATACTGCTGGCCAGGTGCCCATTGCAGGGCAAAACCAACCAAGCACCTCCAGGACTTCCTCAGGTGCTGGCCCTGGGCTCCTGCCCTGGTGCCCCTGCTGCGGCCTCTGTCGTTCCTCAAGGAAATGTAGCTCATCAGAGCAGCCCAGGAGAGAAGAACTGTGGTAATCCCCGATAGTTTCAGTGCACACTTTCCACACACTCAAGTGCAAGGGTTCCCCACATTTGAGACTGCGTGGGGCTGTGTTCAGATTCACCCAGCAGGCAGCCAGCACTCCACATCCTCACACAGTGAGACCCGGCCTCCTGGTGGGTCAGCACATCCTCACAGGTGCTTCCTCCCCACCTCTTCTGAGGAAACTGTTTGCCCCTTTGACATGGAGCAGAAAGGTACACCCACTGTGAGCTGCTGCTCCACCATCTACATTCTCTCATGGATATTGCTGTGATATGTGTTGCTTCTGCATAAGTCTGGGTTTCTTCTTTTCTTAATTTAAAAAAAAATTTAAAAATGTTTATTCATTAAACATGGTCTTACAATTAGGAGGGATTCATCCTCAAACAATCAAGGACAAAAGTATGACAGAATAAGCTAAGGCTGGTGCCAGTCCATGGTTTACCCCCCTTGGGTTCCCTATGGTTCCATGTTTTCCACTACTTAAGCCCAAAGTTAATTGGACTTCTCTGGGAAGTTGGAGGTTCCCCTTTGATTAGAAACCCCCATACTACCTCCCTCTGGTCTCCTTGATGACCTTCATATTCCTTTCTCCCCTTCATGTCCCCCTCCCTACATCCCCCAGGAACCTAGGCAAGGTTCCCTATGATCATGTAAAAATTCATACATGTTGAGGTTATTATTAGGTTAGCCAACTATCATACTGTTTTTGTTTGTATTCTAGCTTCCACAGATGAGAGAAACCATTCGGCCCTTGAGTCTCTGAGTTTGGGATACTTCACTTAGCAAATTTTTTTCCATCTCCATCCATCTGGCTGCAAATGTCATAATATCATTTTATCTGATAGCTGAGTAGTATTCCATTGTATATATGTACCAAAGGTTTTGAATCCATTCATTAAGTGAGGGGCATCTGGGTTGGTTCCATAATTTAGCTATAGTAAATTGAGCTGCTATAAACATTGATGAAGTTGTATCTCTATAATAAGCAATTCTAGCTCTTTTGTGAAAATACCCAGGAGTGGGATAGCTGAGTCATAGAGTGGTTCCAGCCCTAAATTTTTGAGGAGTTTCCACACTGCTTTCCAGAGTGGCTGTACCAGTTTGCAGTTCCATCTGCATAGCCACAGAAAGATGTGCTGGGCCTCACACTTGAGCTCTTGCTTCTTGCTGAACCAGAAGTTAGGTCTCCTTGGCATAATCATAAAGGAAAAATGTATTATATCCTTGGTCTTAAAATAGAATTTTGTGTTCATCAAATATACATATTGCGAATAACTTTCCCAAATGAACTCAGAGTACATAGTGACAAAGTAACTGTTTTAATTACATACATAGTACATACATGTGGGGAGCTGGATTGCCCCCCGCCCCGGGAGCCGATCAGGAGGAGGATGAGTGCCGACGGCTGGAACCCGGGTTCCCCCTCGGCCAGGGACCCCTTCCTTCCCAGCCGGGGAAACGAGGCAACCACACGCAGCTGGTGGCAGCCCAGAATCCATTTATTATCAAGGCACATGGGTTTTTACATAGGGAGAAGGGGAGACAGCCAAAGAATCAATAATCCTTCTAAGTGAGTTGCCAGGGGTTATGTAGATTTCAGTACAGACAGAAGTTAGGAACATTCTGTGGTCAATACATTCTGACCCACCCTTTTTGACCTTTTGTATCAACAATTAGCAAGATTAACAAAGTATGACCTAGCAGCCCCTCCTGAAGGAACTTATACAAATAGTAACAAGATTGCTCCATGGCAGCTGATGAAACGGAGTGAAGATCATACCGAAGGTCAGACCCCAACACATACATAGAACTTCTCTGGTCTAAAATCAAATAAATCCAAATTACAAGTAATGGTTTGGGTAAAACAGTTGTAACAAATCTTACACTAAGAAGAATGACCTTGTTCTATAAAGAGAACATGTCACTTTTGATTAATCCCTAATATATACAATCAAAAACATCATGAGCAATTAAATCCAAAATACATAAAAGAAATAGTATACACACGAAAACATCCTCACGTTTCTTAGTTGTAAAAAATCATACTAATAAATCTTTAGATGCTCTTGCTAAATGCTGGGCAAGCACAGTGCCCCAAGTGTACTCTGTGGTTGTCCAGATCACTGGTCAACAGCTTTGTCTAGCACTTTGGAGATGGGCTGCTAAGTCCCATAACACATCTTCCCTGGCCTGTCCCAGAGAAGTAAACACAGGCCGCAGCATCATCTCCTAAGCAAGCTTAGCAGCCCTGTGCTGTCAGCCAGCTGAGGAGCAGTGCAGAGCAGGTCACGTCATTCAACCATCACAGCATCCTGGGCAGGGTCTACCTGGAGAAGGTGTCTTAAACACCACCAGCTACGTGTCAGATTGAAAGCATCCTAGAGTGCCCTGCAGAGTGCTGGCATAGCAAACTCAAATCCCAACACCACCGTAATAACAACGGAATGGAACAGAATAGAAAGAATTATGCATAGACACAGCAATGTCTGTATAGGGAATGGAGTGTTCCAGTCCATCCCTTTCCTTGTTCTCATTTTCCACACACTTTCCAGTGCAGTGGTACTCTCAAAATCTGAGGAATCATGGGACCTCTCCATCTCCCTTCCCTTTCTGAGCAGTGCTTGGAAGTCTCCAGTGTCTCATTAGCAATTTTACCTCCAGAAATCCTTGCAGTCGGGGTAGGGATGCTTGCCCTGATGGGAAGGCACCTGTGAACATTTGTCTATCTTGGACTTCAACATTCCCCAGGGACCTGATGGCAGTCACTGTGCCCAGTCTCCACTGACCACCTGCTGTCCCCTGAACTTGGGGTGGAATCATGACCTCAGCTCTCCACGGAGCTTGTTCTCATTGAATTGCTGAGGGTCAGCACTAGGCAGGCGTCTCTCTCTCTCCATCACTTGTATTGCTGCCCGATGCCTGCCTTTAATTTCTCCAGGGATTTAACACAGCGGGAAGAAAAAAGAATAAGAAGAAGGACATACATTGGGGAAATGGCTGGAAACCTGGCAGTATTTCAGGCTTGAGGAAGCTGGACAGTGTGCCAATGTGTGTAGCACAGTCTCATCAGGAGAAGACGGGCTGAGGGTTCACTGCTCATTATCATTCATCTATCACAGCTGTGACAAAAGGTGTGCGGATCCTGGTGTGGATCCTGTGTACAGCCCCAGGGCTCCATCTTATATCACAGCCACTGTCCCATCCTATCTGTGTCCTTCCATCTCCTCTACTTCACCATGTCCTGCCCTCTTCTCTTCCTCCCCCAGAGGAGTCTAGAGGAGAAGTCTGCCCCGCTGCAGTACAGAGCAGGCTTCTCGGTGCAGGATCTTCCCATCTGCACCAACACAGCCAGTCTGCAGGCGGAACCTGGCTCAGGCCCAATCCCCACTTCACCCAAGCTCCTGGCACAGAGGATTCTAGTGGAGAAGTGTACTCAGCAGGAGTGCAGAGCAGGCTTCTTGGTGCAGGCTCTTCCATATCTGCACCCACACAGCCAGTCTGCAGGTGGAACCTGGGTCAGACCCAATTTCCACTTTGCCCCTGCTATCTGCAGCAGAGGTGTCTGGTGGAGAAATCTGCCTGGCAGGAGTGCAGAGCAGGATTCTCTGTATAGTATCTTCCATACCTGCAACAACACAGCCAGTTGGCAGGCAGAACCTGGGTCAGACCCAATCCCCAATTTGCCCCAGCTGCCTGCAGCAGAGAAGTCTAGTGGAGAAGTCTGCCCGGCAGGAGTGCAGAGCAGGATTCTTGGTGCAGGATCTTCTCCATCCGTGCCAGGGCACAGTCAGTCTGTAGGGGTAACCAGGAAGAGGAAGCGTGGTCAGGCCCAATCCACACTTTGTCCCAGTTGCCTGCAGCAGAGGAGTCTAGTGGAGAAGTCTGTCTGGAGGGAGTGCAGAGCAGCCTACTTGGTGCAGGCTCTTCAGCATCTGCACCAGGACACAGCTGGTCTGCAGGTGGAACCAAGAAGAGGAGACGTGGATCAGACCCAATGCCCACTTTGATCCACTAGAATCCCAACAGTCCCTGGGTCCCTGGCTTAACAGGGTCAGAAGATTGGTAAGGCAGAAAATATTCTGCCCAAGAGTGCATCTCAGGTGTCACTGAACTCTCACAGGAAAAAAGAAAGGGCAGTGTCTTCTATCCTTCTGCTGCAGAAAAATTTTGCAAGACCTTTGAGGAAAACCCACAAGCTCTGGAGATTACCAATCTTGAACCACTCCAACAATCTCAACTAGGAAGTGGCTCCAGCTAGATGTCAGCTATGAATGTATTCCCTCCCAGTACACACTGACTTAGGTGGCAAAAACTCAGAACATTCCCAACTCTGGTTTTTTTTTTTTTTTGGTTGTTTTTGTTTTTTCTTATTTTTAACTTTTTAACTTTTTTTATTCTTTTTATCTCTATTATTATGGAAATTGATGTTCTTGGATTTATATATTTCTTTGTTTGTATAGGTGGTTGATTTCTACTGTCACTGCATCTTTTTGAGCTCAATTGGTGTCTCCATAGCTTTGGGGTCCAACTGGGGAAACTCTTCATAATAGCATACTAACCCTCAGTCTCCTTGGGTCTAGTAGAACCATACCTCATTCTAACCTCTTCTTCCCTACTCTCTGTCAATTTCTAAACTGTATACTGTTATCTCTCATCCTCACTCTTTATCCCACTTACATCACGTTTCTATCTTTTCCTTATTCTTAATTGAATAGCCTACACCATGCTAATACCTTGTAGTTCTTTATTCTAAGTCATGAGTCCCACACTACCTCCCTACCCCACTTCCTTGGCTTTTTAGACATTACTTCTCCCCACCTACAGAGGCTCTGCTAGCTGAAGAAAGGGTCATTCTTTAAAACAGGTATTTGCTGGTTATGTTAATATATTGTGAGAGCTCTCATGGAAGAAAACTACTCCTACAGTTTTAGTTTTAGTTGAAACTGTCTGGTATATGCACCTAAAGGCTCACAATTCTTCACTGGTTGGACTGGCAACTATTGATCTGTGCTATCCAAATAGCATCCCATCCCAATGAAGCAAAGGCATAAGAAGCTCCAATAACCCTTCTAAAAATAATATTCATTGTTGTTCTTCAAGCCACACTGCCTATATCTTAAAATGAGGAAAAGTGGAAATAACTCCTCTCCTCAGCCTTACAGCTGCCCATCCAAGGAGCCCATGGTCAAGGTCCTAGATAAAAACCAAGAAAAATGTATCACATTATGATTAGTAATTCACTCAAAGAGTTTAAAGAAGAATTAAGGAAAAAGATCAGAGACAAATTTCAAGTGATGAGAGGAAACTTATATAAAGAAATAAGGACCAATTTTATGAGATGAAAGACCATATTTATAAAGAGTTAGACATCCTGAAAAGAGATGTAGCAGAGCTCTCAGAATTAAAAAAAAACTGTCAACCAAATCAAATGTTCATTGGAAGATACTAATACCAGAGTAAACTCAACAGAAAATAGGACCTTAGCCCTCAAAGAACATACATCAGATAATGAAGTCAGGCTGAGCAATGTCGAGATCAAGGAGGACAGAAAAGAAAAAAAAAACTTATTGTACATGATCAGAACTTCCAAGTAATATTTGATGAGATGAGAAGAAAAAACATGAGAGTAATTGGGCTTGAAGAAAAACATCAAACAACAAACAGGGAACATTAAGAACCTTCTAAGTGAAATTGCCAAGGAAAATTTTCCTCATATCATAGTTGATACAGAGCACCAAATACAAGATGCCTATAGGACACCAAACAGACCTAAATAAATGAGAAAATCACCAAAAACATATAATATATAAAATGAGTAACAGAGAAATTAAAGAAAGAATTTTATATTCAGCTACAGAAAAGCCCCAAATCACATTCAGAAGCAGACCAATTAGAATTTGGATTTTTCAGATCAAACAATGAAGGCCAGAAGAGCTTGGAACAATATTTTTCAAACCTTGAAAGAAAACAATTTTCAGCCAAAGATAATATACACTGCAAAACTCAGCTTTAAATGTGATGGAGAAATTAAACACTTCAATGATAAGCTCAAGTTTTCAAGATAAATGAACACAAACCCTCAATTACAGAATACTCTCAAGGACATTCTTAATTCAGAAGAACATGCTAATAATTCCCTAAACTATTAAACAAGATAATGTCTATAACCACAATGCACACCAAAAGAGACCCAAGATGGCACAAAACACAGCAGTAGTCACAAAGTTTGAGACTCAGATTCCCATATCTATCCTAATTCTGAATGTGAATGGTCTCAATATCCCAATTGAAAGACACAGATTGGCTTACTGGATCAAAAAACAGAATCCAACACTATGTTGTCTACAGGTGACACACTTTACATTAAAAAGTAGACACAGACTGAAAGTGAAAGATTGGCAAAATGTCTACCAGGCCTATGGCCAAAAAAACAAGCTGACATGGCCATACTAATATCTGATAAAGTTAATTTCCATCAAAAACTACTCAGAAAGGAAAAAGATGGACAATGAACCATACTAAAAGGAACAATTTATCAAGAAGACATAATGTTAATTAACACTTATGCCCCCAATTACAATCCCCCCAAATATATGGAAAAAATACTCAAGGATATTAAACCTCTCATTGATCTCAATAGAATAATACTGGGGGACTTCAATACACCATTATCAATATTTAACAAATCATTAAAACAAAAAATCAAAAAAGAGACTCCAGTCTGAATAATTCTATTAATCAATTGGATTTAACAGACATCTACAGAATATTCTATCCTAAATTGGCTGAATTTACCTTCTTCTCAGCAGCTCATGGATCCTTCTCTAAAATAGACCACACCCCAGTCTACAGAGCTAACCTTAACAAGTACAAAAAAAGTTGATATAGTCCCATGTATCCTGTCAGACCACAGTGGTATGATCTTAGCAATTAACAACCAGAAAAATAACAGAAACAACTGAAATACTTGGAAATTGAACAATTCCCTCTTAAGTGAAGAATGTATAAAAAAGTAAATGAGATCAGAAATCAAGAAATTCTTGGAAATGAATGAGAATGATGAAACAACTTATCAAAATCTCTGGGATAGTGTGAAAACATTCTTTTTTTTTCTAAAGAGAGGGACAGTGAAAGAGAAAGAGAGAAAGCGAGAAACAACTTTATTTTGTTTTTCATGTGCCCTTCGTTGCTCTGTGTCTTCACTGTGTACGAGGTGCTGTGGTTTGAACTCACGTACTTGCTCATGCAAGGTAAGCGCCATAACCATTGAGCAACCACTCCAGCCCAAAAATATTCTGAAGTAGTAAATTTATAGTATTGAGTGCATACATCAAAAATGAGGAAAGAGCACAAATAAATAGTCTTATGCTCCAACTCAAACTCCTGCAAAAAGAGGAACAATCCAATCCCACAGCTAATACAAGACAGGTCACAGCTGAAATCAAAGAAATTGAGAACAGAAAAACAATACAAATTATCAACAAAACTAAGATTTGGTTGTTTGAAAAAATAAATAGGATTGACACACCCCTTGCCATCCTCACCAAAATGAAGAATGAATTGAAGCAAATCAACAAAATCAAAGACCAAAATGGAGATATCACTACAGACTCGACCAAAATCCAGAAGATTATCAGAACTTATCTTGAAAATTTATACTCTTCCAAGTTCGATAATCTGGAAGTTATGGACAGATATTTGGCCACATATGTCATTCCCATTTTAACACCAGAGGGCATTGAAAATCTAAACCAACTTATCTCATGTAGCAAAATTGAAGCAGCAATCAAAGGTCTTCCAAAAAAGAAAAGCCCAGGACCTGATGGATTCACAGCAGAATTCTACCAAATTTTTACAGAAGAATTAA
>PVKS010051400.1:0-11157 GCA_004027875.1 Aplodontia rufa | reverse complement strand
GATGGCGACTACATTACTTGATACGAAACTGGATCTCTGGGTCTTATGGGCCACCCTAGGAATAAGAAATACGACAAACGGTAAAGCGCGCTGAAAGAATTCCCAGAGAGCTTCCAGTCAAAGATGGGAACATGTACAGTGACAGAACCCCCACAGGGCCTACTTCCCAATACTGAAACGCAAAAGCAGATTAGCAAGAGTTGTAGTTTACCCTAAACAGGAATCCAGTAAAACCACCGAACTTCTGGCCTGAGGGAGAAAAGGCAGAAGTAAGGCCAGGCAGGTTTTTGGCCCACTTCACTGCAGCCCAGACTTGCCAGATGGCCTGCTGAGGAGCAAGCCCCGCTCAGAAGCAGTCCAGTCCAGAGAATCCCTAAACGCAAAGCTCGGGCGGCAGGGCCTCAGAGCTCCAGAAACGGTGGCAACAACGTGCTGCCCGCACAGAGCCACCAGAGCCACCACCTCCCGGGAGTGAGGGCAGGGCTGGGAGCAACAGGCTGAGCAACACGCACCCCCCCGTCACGTCGCTGAACCCCATCCCCAACCCCGACCTGACCCTCACCACTCCCGACACCTCCCCTTTTCCGACCCCACGACGCCCCCGTGCCCGACGCCCCCGCCAGTGCCCGCCCCTCACGACCCCGACCCCCGCGACTCCCGGGTCCCGTCGCCTCCCGCGCCCGCCCCTCGCGCCTCCCCGGTCCCGGCCCCCACGACGCCCCCGCCCCTCACGACCCCCGGCCCTCGCGGCCCCGCCCCGCCGCGCCGCGCCCGCTCACCTCCAGGCGCAGGGAGGCCCCGCAGGCGCGCAGGAACTCGCGGATGTTGCTCAGGCACTCGCTCTCGCTCCGCGGCTCCGGGTAGACCTGCAACACACAGCGCGGGCGCTCAGCGCGGCGGCGGGCGGGCCGCGGCGGCCCCGCGCCACCCGGCCGCCGCTCCGCTCACCCTCTTTCCTTCCTGCGGGTGGCACCAATCTCTGCCGCGGGCCGCACCCGGAAGTGGGCCGGAGCCGGAAGTGACGTCCTCGGGCCGCGCCCCCGCCCCGCCGCGCGCAGCCCTTTCCGGCCGGCGCCGCGTCCGCGCCCGCTCGCCTCGCGCTGGCTGCCGCCCGCCCCGAGGGAGCCGGGAGAAGACCTCCCGCCCGCCCGCGCTCCTGCGTGACCGGCAAGGTAAATGCTGGACTGAGGCGCAGCGTTCCCTCCCCGCGGACCGGCACTGCGCCGGCGTCCACGATGCTCGGCCCCGGCGGCCGCAGACCGGGACCGGCCCGAGTGGTCAGAGCCGCCGCCGCCGCGCGTCAGCCTGGCGTCCGGCACCGAGGACACCTGCAGAGCGGGGTCTTCCGAAATGAGGTCAGGGACGAAGGCCCCTTGAGAGTGCAGAGGGCGCAGTGCCGCCCTGCTGCCCGCCACTGAGTGGAGCGGCCAAGCCAGAGCTGCTCCGCTCCTCCCTGGACCTGCGGACCACGCACCACATACGTAACTAACGTCCCATTTTCTTCTCATCGCTTCAGGTATCTGGAAAGGACGTAATTTCTGACATTTTGATAATGGCATTTTAAAGTTAACTGTTACATACTTTAAAAAAACGGAATCTAGGTACAATTGAGAGATGATACCCATTCTCTAAAGATTACGAACAAACTTCTCCAAGAAGCAAGCATTAATTCTTTTCTCCCTTCAGTTATTCCCATTCCATCATTTATCCCACAGAATTGTGTTCTATTTTTATACTTTAAAGCCTTCCTGGTTCCATTCTTTTTTTTTTTTTTCTACAGATCCATACACATGCAACCCCAAATAAATACTTAGGCCAAAATCTCAGTCATTTATTGACAAGTGCAGAGCCTTGAGAAACTTAATCACTATGTGTGCACATTCCCACTGGGACTGAACAACGCCATGGTTGTTCTCAAACTGTAAACAATGTCCTTTGCACAGTCTAGGAACCATGCTTTTCGATTTTTGTACCTTTAGTTGGTGATTCTTCTGTTTAAAATGGCCTCCAAGCGTAATGCTAAAGTGCTGCCTAGCATTCCTAAGCGCAAGAAGGTTGTAATGTGCCTCACAGAAAAAATACTTGTGTTAGATAAGCTCTGTTCAGGTATGAGTTACAGTGCTGTTGGCCGTGAGTTCAATGTTAATGAGTCAACAGTACGATACATCCAGAAAAAGGAACAGGTCATCCGCCCGTCTGTGCGTGAGGCTGCTCTGCAAAGTGCTAAAGTAACATCTGTGGTCCTGATGAGGCTTTGGAAAAGATGGAAAAGCCCCTCAATTTGTGGATTCATGAAATGATGATAAACAAAAAAAGCACAGTGGACAGCATTGTTGTGAGGTTGAAAGCCAAAGAAATTTATAGTCACGTAACTCAGGGTCAAGAACATGTTAAACCCTTCTCAGCTAGTGCAGGCTGGCTTGCACGTTTCAAAAAAACGATACAGAATGAAAAACTTTAAACTGGCAGTGGAGGATGGTTCTGCAGACCAGGAGGCTGCGGAAGAATTTAAAAAATACCTACTGAGTGTTATACATGAAAAGGGTTATGTGGAAGAGTAGGTTTTCAATGCTGATGAGACTGGCTTGTTTTACACAAATTTTGGCAAACAAATTTACGTGATGCAAACAGCTTCCAAGGGCCCTGGTTCTAAAATCCTCAGAGATCACATAACCTTGCTACTGTGCACCAATGCCAAGGGTGACTTTAAATGTAAACCCCTAATGGTGTACAAAGCCCAAAGCCCACATGCCCTTAAAGGGAAGAACTTGAACTGTATGCCAGTTCACTGGCGGTGGAACAGAAAAGCATGGATGGCATCTGACATATTCTGGGATTGGTTCCACCATTGCTTCATCCCAAAAGTTGAACGCTATCTCCAGGGCAAAAACCTTGCCTTCAGGGTTTTATTAATTTTGGATAATGCCCCAGTTCATTGCCATGAAGAACTAGAAAATGCCCACCCCAATGTAGAAGTTCTTTTCATGCCCCCAAATACTACATCTCTCATCCAGCCCCTCAATCAAGGCATAATAAAAGCTTTCAAGGCATACTACATGAGAGAGCTGTACAGTAAAGCTTGTGAGACTCTTGATGCCAATGAGGACACCACCATGGTAGATTACTGGAAATCAGTTACTATCCGTATCATTATTGATTATGTCGGCATAGCCTGGGACAACATCAAACAGGCGACTATCAATAACTGCTGGGAAAATGTTTGGCCAGACTGTGTGAAAACTTTTGAAGGCTTTGAAGGTGTTACAGAAAATATTAAAAATACTGTCAAAATTATAATGCATACAGCACAGCAAATAAGTGGAGAAGGTTTCAATGACATGAAGGAAGAAGATGTGGAAGAAATTTTGGCAGAGAAGGCAGTAGAACCCACCAACAGAGAACTAGACGAGATGTCAAAACATGGCATCAGAGTCCACAATGAAAGTCAAGACAGTGATGACAGTCAGCCCACGATGCCATGAATTGCTCCTCTCACAGCAGCCAAAATATCTGAATGGAATTCTGCCTTGCAGAAAATCTTCAGTGACATGGAAGAGTATGACCCTATGCTTGAACGCAGCCTCACTTTTAAGCGCCTCGCCTCTTCTGCATTTGTCCCTTATTCAGAGACACTCAAAGATTTGAAGCGAAAAGCCAGGCAGACAAGGCTGAAGCAGTTTTTCTAACCAATTTGAGAAAGAAATATGAAAGCTAAACTCATAAGATAGAACTGCCAGATCACAACAGGCCACCTCGTTGACATCTTCCTCTCTTCAGAGTAAGTTTCACTGGTCTACCATTCGGTCTTCACAGGCCAGACACGCTCATGCAATTAGAACTCACATCCTGCAGTTTCGTGCACAGTAAGGTGTTAACATTTTTGTAAAATTTTAAATGCCTAATGTTTGCTTAATTCTTTTTTTCAGAACTTTGTTTGCATTGCTATGTTATATAGTATGTATTCATAGTACCGTTTGCTGTTTGAGCATTCTGTATGTGTACTGTGTATGTGTGACAGTGAAAGTTAAACTAGTACAGTTTTACAGTAAGTGTATTACATATGCTATGATTGAAATGGTGTTCTATTATAAAGAAATCCTCTACATAGCTGTCTGTAGCATATATTAGCCATCTCTAAACAAAAGTACATGTAAACAAGCTCACGTGTTAATTGATAAAATATTATGACTAGTGTCCTTAAGAAACCTAATCCTGTGTCTCCCTTAGGAGCAATGTCTCAGTCATGGAGAATTCAGTATTTGAAATAACTTCATGGAACAGTGCCACCAAAATTAACAAGAATTTATTCTGTACTGAATATCTTTAAGCCATAAGGACCTCATTGTTAAGATATTTCTTCTGGCTTAACTATCATGAGTACAGAAATGATGGAAACAATATACTACAGCTTTTGACAATTATTAAATATAATAATTGGAAATGGATGTCTTAATGAGAAATATCGGACTTTTCTTTAAAGAAAGAGGAACAGTGAGAGAGAAAGAATCAATTTTATTTAGTTTTTACATGGCTTTTGTTGCTCCGACACTTGTTATGTACATGGTACTGGGGTACGAACCTGTATCCTCATGCATGCCAGGCAAGCACCATAACCAAGAGCAACCGCTCCAGCCCCTGGGACTTTCTTTTTAAGGAACCCATTTACCCATGGACAGTCACCACTTTCCGCTAGACTGAGATATGGTCCAGCATCATGCTTTCCTGTCTAGGGCTTTTTTTTTTTTAACACACATGAGAAATTTTATTCACAAAAGTAAGCACATGGAAATGAAAGGAGTTTGACATGTAATTTAATTTGCTGAAGCCTTCTGAATTAGGGGCTGAGGGTTAGCTCAGCGGTGAGCACACCACACCACAGAACACATGCACATTCCCCAGCACCTAAAAAAAAAAAACAAAGCTGAAGCTTTCTAATTTGCATAGTCCAGATATGACTTGATCACAGTCTCCTTTGGTTTCTTTGAAAACTAAGTAATAGAATCCCCCGAATTGCAAAACTCAGTCATCCAAGTCACTGACACCTTAACACCCTGGATATTTCTAGTTGTCCCTTGCTTATGTGGCCTAGAGGTTTTCCATCTTGCACCACACCTCAGGAGGACAACAAATGGGTGAAAGTTCTGCCTTTTTGTGCAAAGTAGGAGAAGAGTTGTCATGAAGAGGAGGCACAGCCAAAATGCCTTTCCAACTAGTCAGCTGTAGGTGAGTACGTGTGTAGCCTGAGGGTCTGGAAATGGGCTCCCTGAGAACTATGCTGTGCCCAAAAAGCTCTTGAAGTTTTCCTGTGTGCGTACCTGGGTACATATAGCTAGCTACTCCAAAGAGCAGTCTTGTTTGGAAAACTAGTATTAAAGAGCCAAAACTTTGTAGTTAGTAAGTAGTGTCCGGTTCTGTAACAAACATGTCACCTAGGACAAGTCATTTAACCCTTCTGGGTCCATGCCCTTAATCTACCCAGTGGAATCTAAGTATAATAGGATATAATATCCTTCTCCATTTTAAGAAATAGGGCTGACAGCCTCTCTCTCATTCAGGTGTTGGTAGAATCAAATTGATAACGGATTCATCCACCAGTATTTATTGGGCCTCGACTCCACAAGAGATCATTCATCAGCTCTATGAATGCAAAGTGGAGTGAGACAAGAAGACAACCAGAGCTCTGCAGGGGCAGCCACACAGATGCACACTTAGGACCACGGAAGCATGACTGATGGGTTGGGGCCGGGTACTTAACCAGCACAGAAGGTGGCCTCAGGCCTGGAAGGTAAAGAAGCAAGTGGAACTGCATATTCAGAAGTGTGACATTTTAAGCTGGGCATGGTGGTGTGCAGCTGTAGTCTCAACTACTGAGGAGACTGAGGTGGGAGAATTGCTTGAGCTCACACGTGGAAGACTAGCCTGGGTAACAGCAAGACCCTGCCTCCAAAAAAATAAATAAATAAATAAAAAGAAGTCAAGGTGTTTTCAAGAAAGGTACGTAGCCAAGGGCAGCTGAAATCATGAGTGAAACGCGGTGAAAACGGTGGGGTAGTAGGATACAGAACGAAACGGGTGAAAGCTTCCTTCACTGAAGACGACACGGACACGATCAGTGAGCACCGGAGGAAGTGTTCTACATCATTACTCGTCCCAAAATACAAATGAGAACCACAGCTCACACTGCACACCCACCCGAATGGGCCAGGTGGGAAAGGCAGACAGTATCAGGCACGGGCAAGACTGAAAAGCAACAGGAGCTCTCAGACATGACTTGAGAAGACATAAATGTCACACCTGGAAAACCGGCAGTTTCTTGCCAAGTTAAACTTCAGCCCTCAGTCAGTCCCAGCAATTATTTACCCAAAAGTGAGGTAAACACATCCACAAAAGCCACATAAGCATGTTCATTGTGATCCACAAAGTCTTCACGACTCAAAGGAATGGCTCCTCAGTGCACTCTCCTGAAGACACAAGTGACCATCAGCCGCCCAGTTTACTTCCCAGAAGTTCTATCCCAGATTCTCCACGATAATAAACTCCAGGTTTTTCCATTAAAAACTAATCAGGGCAGGCTGGAGTGGTGGTTTGGTGGTTACAGCGCTTGCTGGGCATGCGCAAGTACGTGAGTTCAAACCCCAGCACCACATACACACAAAATGTTGGAGCAACGAAAGCCACATGAAAAACTAAATAAAATTGTTCCTCTCTTTCCTCTCTCTCCCCCCTGTCTTAAAAAAAAAAGAAAAAGAAAAACTAATCAGGCCAAAGCAGGTTTCAAAGCGATTACAAGTTCGCCTAGAAATACAGTTTTGTGCTTGGTATTTAAGAGAGGTGTGTCTGATGTGACAATTGGCCACAAAACAATGCTGAGATACAACTCCAGAAACCTCTGCAGCTGTCCAGTGCCTCCTGCATTCAACAACTGCCCAAGGCCAGGACAGCTCCACCCATGGTCACAGCAAAGTGCCAATTCAGGTTGCTGCCTTCATGCAGTCAGACTTGCAAAGTGTTTAAAAAGTGAGAGCCAGGTGCAGTGGTGCTCACCTGTAATCCCAGCAGCTCAGGAGGCTGAGGAAGGAGGATCACAAGTTCAAGGCCAGCCTCAGTAACTGAGGCCCTAAGCAACTTAGTGAGACCCTGTCTCAAAATTAAAAGGGCTGGGGATGTTTCTCAGTGGTAAAGTGCCCCTGGATTCAATCCCCAGTACCAGAGTTTGAGGACAAACTGCTTAAGCCAGAAGGACAGGGCAGCATCAGCAAGGTGAGAGAATGTGCAGGCCCAGTGCTGCCTTAGTAACCACAGCTCCAGCTAATCCCCCCACCAGCTCTGGTTCCCAAAGGTTCGTACTGTGCAGTCTCATGTGTATCCAATCCCCCACGCGCTTCCACTCTCCAGCAGGGTTTGAGAACACCAGGATCAACTGGAGTAAGCTTTTGGTGGAACCAAAGAGTCTGAATTTCTGCCAAGATGCTAATGGTTCTAGGACCAGACTTCAGGAACTAGGGGTATATGTAGACTGAAAGTAAGAAAATGGTGCTTCTCCCACTAGAATAACAATTTCCTGACCACAGAACAAAGCACCCCCGCCCCAGCAACACTGCCAACCAGCTGGAGAACATCACCATCTCTGAGCCCTGCATCCTATCTGTGGCACCCGTCACATGGCAGGACCTGCTCATGCACGCCATAACTCCACGTTCGACATCTGCTCCCTATGGCAACCCAAGGACCTCCCATTGAATAGTCAACTAAGTAACCTAACCAACAGGCTCACCAGACTCACTTGTCACAGAGCAGGTGCAAGAACCTTCTCGAGGAAGGGTCACAGACAACACCTCAGGTAGATCTGTTCTTTTACTTGGAGGTGACATGACCTGCTCAGAATTACATGCTGCGTACTTACTTCACTCTGCTCTGGGAGGCCGCCCGTGGAGGCCATCACCCAGCTCCCTGCATGATTGCCCTGGGGTTCAGCCAGTAGGAGGCCATGGCAGGGGAGGGGCCTAAGAGTGGCACTGGCTGTGGTATGCTGGCACAGGCTCACGGAGCTGCGTCCCACCCCCTGCGTTCAACAGCATCACCTTGCAGCCAGCCACAGTGGAAGTGTTTGCACCTCCAGAATCACAAACCCTGCAGATCAGGGCCTCTAGCCCACAGAGCCAGCCATGCGCCTCTACTGACCTATCAGGTAGCCCCTCCTGTAGCTACAGCTCTCCCTGGCTCCAGCAGCCGGCTTCTCCCCACCAGTCCCAGCGTGCAGAGGGGCATAATGGCCTCCACAGTGCTGCCCCCTCTTAGAGGTTGTATTTGTCCCTGCCCTCACTTAATAAGTGGTCTCATTAAACTGTCTCCAGCCTCTATTGAGTGTGTCATCTATTTTCGGCTGAGACCCTAACTGCAGAGCTTCCTGGTGGCAGCTGAAAATAGAATGATGTGTAATAGCAAAAAACAGGAAACAATTTAGAGAGATTAAATGGACGACAGCACTTCCACAAGACAGACCAACAACTGTATATGATCTCCAGTTCACAGCAAGTGGGGGGAAAAGAACATGGCAGGAGTGTGGACAGCATCTTTTGGGTTAAAAAGGTATGTGCGTGGGGCTGGAGTGGTGGTTCAGCGGTATCGTGCTTGCCTGGCATGTGCAAGGACACGAGTTCAAACCCCAGCCCCACATACACAACAGGGTGTCAGAGCAACAAAAACCACATGAAAAACTAAATAAAGTTGATGTTTCTCTCTCTCTCTCTCTCTCTCATTGTCCTCTCTCAAAAAATAAAATAAAAAAATCTTTTAAAAATGTATGTGCATGGACTGGAGGGGTGGCTCGGTGGTTGAGCGTTTTCCTGGCATGTGCAAGGTTCCAAGTTCAATCCCCAGCACCACATACACAAATAAAGGAAAAACAAACCATATTTTAAAAACTGAGATTCTCACTTTTAAAAAAAATGTATGTACATGTTCTGGAGTTTGTGCAAGCATATGCCAGACATTGTCAACGGAGGCCACCCCCAGTGAGATGGAACGGGGCCTTGAGGACAAGGACAGAGACATGCTTTTAACTGTCCACTTACTGTACTCATTGAATTCTGTACCACACGCAGTGACAAATCCCAGTCTAGGACTCTTCCCCTCCAGTCAGCATGCCTCCCTAGGTACAACACAGTCTTCCAAGAGCCCAGGTGTCCGCAAGCCAGGGTCCTTGCAGGGCAGAGCACCACTCCAGGCCAAGATGCAGTGCTGGTTTTGAAATCCTAAATTCGCCTTTAAAAGTCTACTTAGCATCAAATGGCTCATCTATCTTTAATTTCATGGTAGCCACTGCCTTCACTTAGGCTGCGGCCGCCTCCTGTTCCCCATGCTGCCCTGTGCTTATTCTACACACCGATGTGGAGTGGAGCGAGACATGGTGCACAGGGAAACGGAGCTCACTTGGCCATCCACTGGCAGCACTTCCAAATCCACTGGAAGACAAACGAGCAAGTGGGCAGTTCAAAGACCTGGCTGCTATTTCTTAAAAGTGCATGGCTGGGGCTGGAGCGGTAGCTCAGCGGTTTCGGCGTTTGCCCGGCGAGCACGAGGACTCTGGTTCAAACCCCAGCACCACGTACACAACTAAGTGTTGGAGCAACTAAGGCCATGTGAAAAACTAAATAAAGTTTCTCTCTGTCTCTCTCACTGTCCCTCTCTCTTTAAAAAAAAAAAAAAAGTGGAAGGCCTACTAAACAAGTGGTTACCGGAAGACCCTTACACTTTTAATATTGTGCAATTTCTTTCACTTTCTTCAACATAGTCCAAAGCCCAGCTCGCAAGTGGAATGTAAGTCACCTAGGGAGAAACAAAATGCTTTCCGGTGGTTTGAAAATGGCCAGATTACAAAGGGTGTGTACAAAGTCTCTAGTTCCCAGCCCAGAGATGGGACACGTGGAAGACAGCCAAGCTGATCGCTTAACTCACTTATCCCTTTAGGCTTTGTTCCCACAAACTTCGGAGCTGGCGGCAGCTGTCCCAAGTTCATGGCAATGCCAAAAATGGGTAAGAAAATGTTTGCGGATAAAACATTCATCACATAACCTAGAATAAATTTCTCCACGAGCTGTACTTTATTCTCCCATATTGTTGGATAAACATAGGAAGCTGCACGTTAGCCATCATGTGAGAACAGCCTGGGAAAGGGCAAAGGTGCTGCCACAGCTGGAGGCCAGCCCTTGGTGACGCAGATCTCATCAGGCAGCAACGCAGCCAACAGCAGGCATGGTGGAGGCAGGCTGCATTCCCTCAGTGGAGGCCGCTCTGAATTCAGGAGCCCCGGGAACAGTGCAAATTCTTAAGAACTCACACAGTCTTGTGGCCTGGGGTGGTCTCTAAAGTTTTACTTGTTCATTAAGGCACATCCTTTTTGCATCCGCCCTTAGGCTTGTGACCACAGCATGGTGTGTAGATCTGAGCCCCTGATGCCTTACTGCCTAAGCTCCATGTCCACTGTTTCTGGTCCTTCTGTGCTGATTTTGGATCCTGTGGCTCCCATCTCAGGGCAGCTGGTGGTCCCCGTGCCTTACAACCCAGTGTTGATGCTGTGGAGTAGGCCTGTGGTCTCTGATGGAGGTGGGTATTATTGCTGGTGCAGGTGGCAACACGTAAGCACCCTCCAGAAGAGATGCAGGGAGACCTCCATGAGCCCATGCAGCTACTGCCCAGACGCCACGCACACACCTCGTTTCACCAACAGCCTGGTGACCCACCTTGGACAGGGACACGTCCTGGGGAAACATCCCTCTTCCCCCACATTTTGCTCTCGATTGTCTCAGGGCTGCTGATGGCTGCCCTGCCGTTCAGCATGTGCTTTGCCTCAGCTACTCAGGTTCACTTCTGAGGACCATCCCATACCCACCTCCACACACAGCGACACCTACTGTGCCAGTGGGCACTGCAAGCAGTGCACAGCCTTTGTTCCTGGCCCTCCCAGCTAAAGAGCCTGTCTTCTTCTTAACTGCCCAAGAAGCTGCGTTCATGGCAAGGAGACGCCTCAGAGCCATATTCAAGAGGCCTGGACATGGCCCCCTGGAAGAATCCCATGGTCCAGGTTTGCTTGTGAGATCTTTGCAGGCGTGCAGTGAGCATAGGTGTGTTGTGTGAAGGAGCCCATGAGGTAAAAAG